>JAVQJF010056370.1:0-26220 GCA_036023855.1 Gadopsis marmoratus
CCGTCCTAACATTGATTTTAAGGTGTTTGCCAATGCATTCATGTTTTTTGGTCTTTCTCATCATGTCATTCCCAGGCTGTTTGTTGTGAAGATTTCATTCACTGCTGCCCAAAAGGTAATACATGTAACATGGCTGCACAGACCTGCGATGACGGCACATACTCCGTGCCGTGGGCCAAGAAGGTGCCTACAATCCCCAGGCAGGGTGTACAGGTGGGGGATGTTGCATGTGACTCCACCTCCAGTTGTCCTGACGGCACCACCTGCTGCAAGACCACAACAGGAGACTGGGCCTGCTGTCCTCTACCGGAGGTAAACGCACAGCAACATGCACACACTGATGATTTAAAACCAGATTTTAAAGCAGCAGCTTTTAGACTGCACTTCCTAAAGGCACGTGCCAACCCCCTGCAGTGGCGGCTGCCACTGCTAACGCTAAATACGCCGTTGCCCTGTAAAACGGCTGTTAGCAGTTGCCAGAAATGTCAAACTCACCACTTCCTGAGGTTTTTTTTTCTTCTGGACAGACCAACGCGATGCTGAGTGTTTGGCAACAGCAAAATTGAGGGAAATGCACTTATTTTCTTTCTTGCCAAGAGTGAGATGAGAAGATCGATACCACTCTCATAGAAGTTCAAAACATTGAACTAGTTACTAAAGTTATGTAGCATATTTGACCACTTTAATATTCATTACAGCATTTTGTTCTTAGTGTTTTTACACTCTTTAGCACTGACTCTGATTTTGCCTGCATTTCATCCAGCTAATGGTTGCGACTGAAAATATTCTTGCCCTTTTGTTGAAAAGGCGGTCTGTTGTGATGACCATGAACACTGCTGCCCTTCTGGCACCACCTGTGACCTGGTCACGCTCACCTGTAAGAACAGCTCGGGCTCGACACCCATGCAGCAGAAGATGCCTGCATTTGCCGTGGCGGCGCCCACCACAGCAGCGACTACAACCCAAAGTACAGCAGTAACAACAACACAGCAACTGGGGGGGGTGAAGAAGGAGGACAAGGTGAGGAAAGATGAGGAGGAGAGTAAAGAAAGGAAGCTCAGGATTCACTGCGATGCCCACACCAGCTGCCCTCAGCACACCACCTGCTGCTTCATGGCCTCGTCTAAAAAGTGGGGCTGTTGCCCGCTGCCAGAGGTGAGCACTGCTTCTTCACAACATCTCTGACCGCCAGTAACACTGAAATGTAAAGCGGCAATACCAAGGATTTTACCACCTAGCAAATCCATTATTATAGGTTTAAAAGGATAGATTGACTATTACTTTTTTATTTAAATGACTCTACTAATCATACTGTTCAGGGCGTTGGTCAACACCAAGAGCTCAGCAGTTGATTAGCCAGTTTTATGGCTTTTAAAACCAGTTTTAAATGATTGTTTTCTTTACTGGTAAACAAAACAACCCTGTCACACCACAATCTTACTCACAGAGTGTAGGACATTAGCACAAACAACAGCTATCACATGCTGCATCGCTTTCTCAAGCGATAAGGTCACATGACAATGATAATTACTTTCTATTGATATACTTCCTCTTCTGCAGTGACATCTCTACTCTCCCCTGCTTTGGCTTAAAGTTGGAGTGCGGAACTTTTTTCTCCCCCTCCTGGCAGTGAGAGTAATTACACACAAACACTGGCGTCAGCCTACAGGGGAGCTCGCTCAAATTTCCACGGTTCCAAGACAATAATCTGTTATTTATACACAGCCTACTCCAAATATTTTAGACCAACCTGTCCAAGAGCAGTATGGCCACATCCTGTCCCCCCCGTCAGTCCCTGCTCTTCTTTCAGCCTCTCCAACCAGAATACCTGAAGTCTACGGGAATCATGTGACCATCAAGCATTTTGAACTCCTGTTGGTGCAACTCTCTGGTTTTACTACCAATGCACCAGGGCAGGAAAGTCCCCACACGCACCTGATTTATTTATTATTTCTGTTAGCTATAGGCCACATTCCCAGTAGCAATTCCTTCAAACGGTCGCTCCAAAGTTATTGCCATTGCAGATTAATAACTGCTCTTTAACTTGTAGGAGACCACTGCAGCACTTGTGTCTTTCGCTATTCTAAACTTAGTAATTTGAAAGAAGAACAGTAAATCATGATTGATGATGTGAAAGCAGAACTTCCCCTCTCACTTCTCCCTCAGGCGGTGTGCTGCACAGATGGGAACCACTGCTGTCCCACCAACTACACGTGCAATGTGCAGCGGACCTCGTGCGTCAAAGACGAAGTGGTGATTCCCTGGTACACCAAGCTTCCAGCCACCGACAGCATCCAGGCGCAGCCCAGCTCTGTGCAGTGCGACGGTCTGAGTCAATGTCCCGAACACACCACCTGCTGCCAGCTGCCCTCGGGCAAGTGGGGCTGCTGCCCACTGGAAAATGTGAGGAGGATCATAGGGACGAGTGCAGCGACTTTGACATGAAAATATAAGCTGCACTATCAGTGTGGAGGTTTGCTTATGTAAAATAAGGTCATTTACACTAACCTTGTGCATGTCTGCAGGCTGTGTGCTGCCCAGATAAGGAGCACTGCTGTCCGCACGGTTACACCTGTGACGTCGCCTCTAACTCCTGTCAGATGCTCCTCTTGCTGCAGCTGGACTCCGTCCCGCTGACACCGGTGTTTCTGCCTGAACATCAACCCCAGCTGAGTCCCTTAAAGCACCGAGACATCAAGTGTGATGATCAGACCAGCTGCAAAGATGGAGAGACCTGCTGCAGGATGTCCGCTACTACATGGGGCTGCTGTCCTTATCCTATTGTATGATATACAGTAATAAGTTAAACCTTTTTAAAATAATAGTTCAAGATTTGGGAAATACTCCTAACTGCTTTCTTGCCGAGAGTTAGATGAGAAGATTGATACCACTCTAACATCTGCACGATAAATATGAAGCTACCGAGGGCGGCTGGTTGTCAGTAAAATGAATCTTATCTGACTGGTTACTTTGTAAATAAAGATATTATATAGAACAACATCATCACTTATAAAGATGTGCTCCATTGCTATAGATGAGACTAACCAACACTATGTAGCCAAACTTAGCTTCATTGACCAGCTACAACATTAAAATGCTGCTTATATGTTCAGGTGTAAAAGTCCAATATAATAATACAACACTTGCATATATTTACTATTGTATTGCTACTGTAACTTAACTAAAGCACTTGATTGGTACACAGTGTTACAGACCTTCCCTCCTCTTGTCCTCTCACGCAGGCGGTGTGCTGCAGTGACATGTTGCACTGCTGTCCCAACGGCTACACCTGCACTGCAGGTGGAGACTGCACCCAGAACACCAGGCTCCACTGGTACAACTGGCATGTGTTCTTCGCCAACAAGAAGAGAGCTGAAATGGTGTGAAAACATCTCCCCTGAGCTGTCACTTGTTTCTGCATGCAACGCACCAATGAGGATAACGTAAAGGGATTTTATGATGATTGTTGCTTTGCGGACGGTAGCAAAAGGTGAAGGGGACACTGTGAAATTGAATTGCACTTGGTGTTAAGGTGTTGTGTGGTCTTCGGAGTTGCAATAGCTCTGATTTTGACATGTTGACATCATGTTTAAAGGTCTTGAAACTCTACTCCGTCCATAAACAAACCAACTGAAACACTCCACAGGCAATATGATTTTATCAACTGTCTATTTTATCATGTTTCTGTATGTTCTGCTTCAGCTGTGCACTTCTTTATCAGTAATCAATGTGGGGCATAATTTAACATGTAATCTAAAAGTCAAATATGAATCTGTTTTCTGGTCAGTACTTGGTTCAGTACTCAAAAGTGTTTAGATGTATGTGTGACTTAATCTCTAATCAGTTATTAATCTGTTGTTTTACCTGGAATGACATCAGATGTGTTTTAAAGTGTTTGCATCTTGTTGTCCCTTGTGTTCATTTAACACTCAGACACTATGAGACAGACATGGAGAACTATATACATGCTCGGTGCATAAAACTAATAAACAAGAGGATGTTACAACATTACAACTTGTCAAATTATTCCTATGGGAAAGGCATAACAACACTATTCATTAACTTTAAATTCCATGTTTCTTGTCACAACAAGAAGAAATGAATGTAATAATTTATAACAAAATAAAATAGTGACTATCACGCTACTGTTTATGGACTCGTCTTTAAAGAAAAAAACAAATATGTAAATCAAACACTTGTTACTCAAATGAAGTGCACTAAAAGTTGTCAAATTATGTCAAAATCAAAATTATGTTTTTCCTCATTCTTGCTTCCGGGAATTCCACTTCTTAGGCTGACGTCGTGTTTGACATCAGTTCTTTTTCTTTTTTTTTTTAAAGTGACTTCTTCTTCTGCTAGTTTTACGGCATTACCGCCACCTACCGCTCCGGAGGGCCGAACAGACAATAGACTCAATATCTAATATCACAATGGGTTTCCCCTTCGTCGAGACTGTTAAGCTCTGTAGAAGTAGAAATCGAAGCTTCCGATTATGCATTTCAAAATAAAGACCTAAATAGAGAATATAAAATACAGAAAATGGCCATGCCGAAAAGACTTTGTTGATCCCACAGGGGGAACAGCACAAGACACAGGCTTAGAGGCGAGGAAAACATAGAAAGTACTATTTGAATTAAAATTAATGTTAAATATGATAGAGAGATCACATTAAAAAACTAAATGTTAAATACTTGTACATAAGAAATCCAGATCCAGAAATTCAGTCGTGCAAGGAAATATGAGTAGAACTAAGAAAAGCAAATACAATATACATAAAAATATGTTACTACTTGTAATATATAAGTAGTTTGTAATCACACACACACAATACAAATAAATCATTGAGTGGAATTCTATGTACAAAATAAAAATAGTAAATCATACTTGTTACATTATTATACAAACATTCTAATAATTTCAATACAAACCTTAAATTATTTTTAGGGGCATGCCATAGTTTGCATTTTAAAGAAGGACACTTTCTCAATGAATGTACGTCCCATTGCACAGTGTGGGAATGTAACTGAGTATTACCATTTTGCTGAGTTTAGTTGTGTACTCTTGCTTAAGTAGTATTTCTTTTTTAATCCAGGAATTTTACTTTTAAATGACAGTATTCTACTTTTACTTAACACCCGCCAAAGACGTTTTTAATGTGAAGACACACGTGCTACACTTCCGGTATTTTCCTGGCGGCCTCCATTGCTAGCTTGACGCGTTTCCGTTTTGACGCACGAATCACATCCTCCCCAAGATGGCGGTTCGCCTGTTTCTCCGGCGGTGAGCCTTGTTGCTGTCTGCGCAACACAAGGGAACACAGCATCTGGAGCAGAGTACAAATAAACCGGCGACGTAGTTAAATAACCGGAGTAAAGTCCGTCGTCCAGAATGTCCACAGAGGAGCTGTCAGCCTCGGACAGCGAGGCTGTCTTCGCCGGCGCAGGGGAGCGATGGGCACCGGTGGGCGCCGTGGCCAGTCCCGAGGATGAGAGCGGGAGCCGGGGCGCCGGCCGGCCGACGCAGAGAGCCTCGTCCGCCGCCACCGATGAGGAAATGGCCGCCAGGCTGGAGAAGCTGGAAGAGGAGCAGGACTTGCTGAACTCCTCTCTCCTCGCCCTCACCTCACACTTCGCTCAGGTCCAGTTCCGCCTGAAGCAGATCGTCCACGCCCAGAGCGGGGAGAAGGAGAGGATGCTGGCGGAGCTGGAGGAGTTCGCCTTCAGGGGCTGCCCGCATGTTGTGGGCTGCAGGGCTCAGGATGCCAAACAGCTGGAGAACTCGGTGAGGCTTCTGCTCGTGATTTGGTGCCACGAAATGTAGCCACCGTGGCCGTACGCACTCTGAGGGCAGGCCAGGAGGAGATGGCGTTCCCTTTATTAGCTGTTCTCATTTCAGTGATCCATATGACATCACAATGTTGATTTGGGGACTAGTTACACTGCCTTTCTATTTCCAAGTTCGTGTGTGTGTGTGTGTGTGTGTGTGTCAGTATTAGAGCTGAAATAATTAGTTGATAAATCGACTTGTCAACTCCAACTATCCTGATAAGTTGTTTTTGAGACAAAAGCACTTAACATTCCCTTCTGCTGAGATCAGTTAATTGTATATTTTTGGGGTTATAGCGTGTGAACCACGTTCACGTAGGGATTTAGCGAATTGTAATTTATCATTTCTGGCATGTTTTTTTTTTAAACCAGCGGTAGTGATTGTGAGATTAATCAGCAATGAAAGCAGTGGTTTGTTGCAGGTCTGTAGATCCTCACATAGTATATTTACCACGCATGCATGCACAAATCTGCAGCTGGACACACAGACATGGACACGCGTCAATAGAACTGCATATATACTGTATATGAATACACACACACACACAGTGAGTGAGTGTATGGTGTTAAACTGCCACCTCAGTGCCGGCGAGGCTTCTTATTGCATCACACACACCAGGCTGCTGCGCCCGCCTCTGTTTTGTTCCCCCAGATCTCTTATCTCCTTTGGAAAACGTTGCTTTCCGCCGCACGCGTGTGTGACTCACTGCACCGCAGGCTCAGTGAAAAGGCCTCCAGCAGATCACTATCTGTTTTAATAAAGGCTTCTGTGTGCACAACGGCGTTGAAGCAACCTGCTTCGTTCCCGCCGTTGTTTGCTCCCTGCCTCGTTACATTTAGTCGTAACCGAAGCAAAGACTTGGCCTTGCGTAATAATTGTTTGCAGTTACTGTTCATCGTATGCCACACCTTAAAGGTCTTTTTTTTTTTTTTATGTCATTTCTCCCCCGTCACACGCTTTACTTGCAGGGGGATCTGGTGAGTATGAAACCTGATGTCTCTCTGAGAGTTTGTGTAAATGTTGTGACACGTGTAATAAAAGGTGCAGCAGACTATCTGCACATGCTTACAGTAATTTAATGCATAATAACTGCAGAAAACTGTAAAAGTTACATTTATTTAGAAAAGAATTTATTGGTTATAAGTAGCAGAAAGCCCACATTGGTTGAGATCTAGTACGTTCTGTTCACTATGTTGTGGTCACTCTCTGTAGAAGTTAAAGTCGCCGTGTGTGTTTCTGCTGTCAGAGTGAGAGGGAGAAGAGGGAGCGTCTGGAGGCTCAGAGGGAGAAACAGAAGGATCTCATTTTCCAACTGAAGACACAGCTGGATGATCTGGAGCGCTTTGCCTATCAGGAGGGCAGCTACGACTCGCTGCCGCAGTCTGTCGTCATGGAGAGACAGAAGGTGGGAACGTGGCAGTCCACCGGTGTAATACTCGCCACTGAAACAGGGTTCAAACCTGTCACGTGGGCTACAGATTGTCTGATCAGCCGTCAATCCTCAAACTCATCTTAGAGAAAGTGATAACTGCAACATCTCAAATGAGATGCCCGGCAGATCAAACCTACAAGCTTGTGTTAAATTCACAAGCTTGTAGGCAGATCAGGTGTGACGAGTCAACATTTCTGTTCTTAAAATGCTTCAGGCTTGTGTCACATATAGAGAAGTTATAGAGCCTATCCAAATACATTTTGTATGTATTTGTGTATAATGCATACAAAATGTATTTACCAAAGTATTTGGTAAATCCATTTTTTGACCTGATGATGGTGCTGAATGAGAAGTCTGGAGATGAAAGTTATTATAATTTATCTTCTGGAGGCCATATATGTCTGCACAGACTTTCACGGAAATGCTTCCATTTGTTGTTGAAATGTTCCGCTAAAAACAAACATTTCAACATCATGGTGGCGCTAGAGGAAAAGTCAGAGGATCACCAAAGTCAGTATGGTTCATCCTCTGGGGATCATGAATGTTTGTACAAAATCTCATGGCTATCCCCCTAGAGCCATGCTGCTAGCATAGCTAATATCAAGTTAGCTTGTGAATGCAGCTCTGTTAGCATTTATTTAGAGCTTCCCACCAACACATTAATAACACCAGAAGTTTACAACTGCATATAGATTCTCCACCTGTGGAAACACTGTTTGCCTACAATAAGTCTTTTCTTTAACCTTAAATCTAACTTTACATTTTTCAGGTCATCATTGACGAGCTGATCAAAAAGCTGGATGTGAACCTGAACGAGGACATCGGGAACTTGTCGCCCGAGGAGCTGAGACAGAGAGTGGACGCTGCCATTGCTCAGATTGTGAACCCAGTCCGGGTCAAAGAGCAGCTGGTGGATCAGCTCAAAACCCAGATCAGAGACCTGGAGATGTTCATAAACTTCATCCAGGGTACACAGTCTCATACACAGTACTAACTGTCAGGGGAGTGGATGAGAATCTCCTGTAGTGTCACAGTTCACAGTTGTTCTTATTGTTTTAATGAATGATTTTGCTGTTGCTTCCAAAAGATGAGGTGGGAAACCCTCTCTTATCAGACGGTGGACACAGCCAGCAGCCACAAGCAGCAGGAGCCAATGCCAGACCTCCCGGGGTGAAGAAGACGACAGGTCAGTCAGTTCATATCAAACTCTTAACTGCACGTACCATTTAATGTTTGTAGTAATTAAACCAGTACATCCTTGCAGCTCTGTGCTGAAAAATATCAATAATTCCATCCATTTTGGATTGGATGGATTTTACATGGGTAAAGATACCTTCTTCATGTAAGATTCTATGCTCTGTGAATAAAACGTTTTTCCTTACGCAGGGCAGACACTGCATTTTTTTTGTCACCTTGTACGTTGTGGTAACTCACACATTGTTAATCGTCCTTTCTGCACGACCGCAACCTGCAAACGCTATGCTCACGCTGTACGGCTCAATTGACCGGCCATGACACAGAGCAAAAACTGAACCCCCAATCGGTTTTGTCCTGTGACAAATTCCAGTAAAGTTTATCCAAAGGCAGCATTGCTTTGTACGGTGCTGCTACGAACGCAGAGTGAGAAGAAAAAAAGAAAATATGGAACCTCAGATGGCTGGAAGATCCAGACAATATGGCGTCTGTTCTGCAGCAAAGCTCAGGTTTCTGTCACAGCACTCTCAGTCAAGACTACAGTTTTAGCCACAACACGGAAAATACTCCTCAAATAATATTAAAATCAGATTGGGGAACTGCTCAAACTGCAGAAAGGCGGTGCAGCCTTTTATAATAAACTGTGGTGGTGGTGGTGGTGTTCGAAACCACCAATGTTGCTGTCCAATATAAATATATTCTCCTGGTTCTCCACCTCCCACTGCAGTGGACCCAGAGCAGGCCCAGAAGATGCGAGAGACCGGCCTGCAGCTGATCCAGAAGGCCCTCGCCGTGTTGCAGATCTTCGCCGCGAGCCAGTTCGGCTGCGCGCCGGGCCACGTTCCTCAGAGCATGTGGTCTCAGGAGCCTTCAGGACAGGACTACGGGCTCCTGCTCCAGCGTCTGGAGGCAGCTGTTGATAAGGTGCGAGTGCTGGGCTCCTGCAGACAGCCCTCCCTCGACCATGTCGTCAACTACACCAGCAACACGGCGCTGGGACCTCGAGACGAGCTGACGACGTCTGTGAGGAAGGAGCTTTCGATTGCTCTGAAAGACTTGTTGGCTCATGGCCTGTTCTCACCCTCCCAGACCATGAGCCTGGTCCTGGCCCCCATCTCCTGCCTGCTGCCTTACAGACCAGGCCCACAGAACATGCATCCATGGGAACTCTTTGTTAAATATTACAACTCCAAAAATGGGAAGGCCTTTGTGGAATCACCAGCCCGCCAGCTTTCACAGTCCTTCAGCCTGCCTGTAGGGGGCGGCCCGGTGACTGTCACCCCTAAACAGTCTCTGCTGTGGGCCATTCACATGGTGCTGAAGGAGCATGGACGCTTCAAACGAGGACCAGACACAGAGTTCAAAGCGCTGGTGTGCATGGCTCTGAACGAGCAGCGCCTGGTGTCGTGGCTCAACCTGCTGTGTAAGTCTGGGACGCTGATACACCCGCACTACCAGTCCTGGAGCTACATGGCCCAGACCGGCTTCGAAGGAGCCCTGCGAATCCTGGGCCGCATCAGCCACCTCAAATTCAACCTCCCGGTGGACCTGGCCGTTCGGCAGCTGAAGAATATTAAGGATGCTTTCTGAGACTAAAAAGGCAACAAGTCCATGAGAAGTGAAGAAACATCAGTTTCAGAAATGAAGTACTTCATCAGCTAAACTCCACAGCTCTTACCTGGCATTCAGGACCAAAAGCATGACTTTGTGCTTCTAGTATGTAACCTTTTAAAGGTTGTCTAAGTAGCCGCCCATTTAAAGTAACGTGCAAGTGTGTGATGTCTACAGTACATGCATGGATGATTGTGTTGTGAGCTTTGGCCATAAACAACCATAATCTGCATTATATCCCACTACGTTTAAGATGCCAAAATGTCGAAATGACAATGCTGCTTGTACTGTAAACATGCCTTAGTATGGAGACTGAGATTACCTCATCTTTAGTGAAGCCTTCCTGACCTCTGCGACCTGTGCTCATCATACAGTATCATTCCCCCGTGTACACAATAGTGCCCGAACCTATGCAGCAGAGCGACTGGGTGGATTTATACATTAATCACTACTGTCATGTGGTTGGTTTGAAGAACACTTATTTGTCGATACTGTGGCTTCTACACAGTAACCAAGAGCTTGTGATGCATCGGTCCATTGTACTGCTCCATCGTTCACAGTGACAAGTACAGTGACTTATGTTGTGGAGTTTATTATTTAGGTGGTAAATGAATCGTATGTAGCAGGTTGGTTGATTCCTAAAGCGAAACAGCAGCACTCAGGTCAACTTGAAGTGAAAAATGTCTTACGGTTTCCATCACGACGAACGGCGCAAACGTGACATTCAAGTATTGTGTGACATTATGCAGCTATTATTCGCTCTCGACTCCACGTTAAACCTCTGTAGCTGTTATCACTTGCTGTGTGACCAACAATTAGACCCTGTATGAACTGCTGCTTTTCTCCTGTTCCAGGTGTAGTTCAAATCCAGATTAAATGACAGTGATATTGTATCATTGGAATTTATTTAATGATGTAATAGCTTAAATCCCATATGTAACATTATTGTGGAATGTTTATGTTTTTGTTTTTCCCCCGGAGAAATTTGTTTTTATGTTCCTGAGACATCTGAGTTGCGCGCATCGCATCTTTAAATACTGAATGTACGAACCATAGATGCTGTTAATCTTGAGGTTAGTTTATATCTGCTGTATGTTTATGGGATTGAAACGTCCTGTTCCTGGGCCCACATGTACATGTCAAACCTCTGAGAGTTGGCGTGCTGATAAACGATCACTGCGTTTGTATTTCCTGAGATAAAAACCTGATTCCATAACGGTGCACCTGGAGGCACATTTTTATCCTTTGTTTTATGTTACTGTGTAAATGGAAATGTTGTGTCCTGTTTGGGCAATGTGTAGTCATCATAATGCTTTATTTTGCTTCCTATTTTCCCACTTTTGTTGTCTTTTGTTTAGTTGTGATTTCTGTAAAGAGACTTTTATTTATTGTACAGCATGTTTTAGCTCAACTCTGAAGCAAGTAGAACATATCAGAACACTAGTGGTTCAGCCTGGAAACAGACACACTGAATCACTGAAATTGTGCTATTTATGTTATTTTTATTGAATCGCTTTAATCACAAATAATATATTGGGAGATATGAATGGTGTCTATATTTTTTTGTTTTTATCATGTTTAATGCATACATACAGCTGTAAACAAATTAAACATAGTAAATGAACTGCTGTGCTGCTTATGAGTTTTTATCCTTTCAGTTTTAAAGAAATCAAGAAGCCAAACTTTGTTTTGTTTTAATGGCAAACCCTTTTTTTTTCTCTAACAAGGGTGACAGAATCCTGAATGAGACACTTACGCATTGATTTAAATAAATGAACAGTACAATAAAGTGCAAAAGGCATAGTTCTATCTCTAAGATGGAAGATATTCTGAAAACCTGGACTTATTGATTTGAAATTTACCAAATAAAATAAGTAAGTTGTATTTTCAGTTTCTTGTTTTTATAATAAAATAGCATTTGTAGCTTATTCAATCATTTTATAATTTTTTTTTTATGGGTAAAATAACCCTCCAGAATTTTGTGTGTATGTATCTATAAGAAAAATCACATTTTATTTTGTTTTGGGGACATTTACAATTCACACCTACACCTGGAAACAAACTAAACACAATATATGTGACGTCCGTTTTCTTAATTTTAATTTGGTAAATTATATATTTTTGTTAAAATAAAATCCTTTAAAGAGCAGTTTATCAGCCAATCGACCTATTTTAAAGAGAAAAAAAACAATCAATTACAAACAGAAAATCACATCCGGATGTGACGTATGTTGCTCGGCAGGGTCAAAGTTGACAACAACCTTCTCTACTTCCTTTCCTGTTAGCGGTGGCCGTAGAACAGCATCAGTGAGTGGATTTCCCTTGAAACAATCTTCAACCATCGCGCTAAATCAGAGCAATTTTACCGTTTTTGTCACGCCACACCTACGACAATCAGCCCTTTAGCGAAACTCTGTGTGTTATTATGGTGTATTTTTAATTGACAACGGGGGGAAAGTGGCAGTTAGTGCAGCGCTTCGTCTCCGTAGCGCTCATTTCAACATGGCCGCTTCCGTGCTGTAGAAGCGCTGTCTGCATCTGAACCGCCTGTTCATGGGCTTAATTTTAAACGTGTAGACCGCGTCGTGTGCTCTTTTTGTTAATTATAACTTCAGCCTGTGGGAACCGTATCGTCTGCGTGTGTATATAAGTGTCGAGCTCTGGAAATTGTCTGGAGGCCAATGCTAACTTAGCTAGTCAGGCAGTAACGTGAGTAGGTTCCCTCAGGTTGTAGTGTCTTGACTTGGCCACGTTCACGCCAGTAACGTTGCTTGTGTGAAGTATTCCATTTGCAGCCGTGAAACCTGCTTTCTTTGTGGCAGAAATGGGCAAGTTCATGAAGCCTGGGAAGGTGGTGATGGTCCTAGCTGGACGCTACGCCGGGCGCAAAGCTGTCATCGTCAAGGTAAAACATGGATCTGGGTGGATGTTTTCTGCTGCTTGGCAAGTCGAAATGATGGGTCTGCAAAAGCAACATATTTCCCAGAGTATGTGCATGCTCGAGAGTTTAAATATACCCATTGCATAACTATAAGGGCTCCCATACTCGTTTACATGAACTAACGCCAACAATAATCAGTTACTCTCCACTGAATTCAAACTTCAGGTACGCATTGTTTATTGTTTGTGGACGGCGCCTGATTTCAGTCCCTAATCGGTGTTTCTTTGCAGAACATTGACGATGGCACAACCGACCGTCCGTACAGCCACGCTCTGGTCGCAGGCATCGACCGCTATCCCCGTAAGGTGACCACAACCATGGGCAAGAAGAAGATCGCCAAGCGGTCCAAGATCAAGGCCTTCGTCAAGGTGTTCAACTACAACCACCTCATGCCCACCAGGTCAGTGTCCTGTGTCTACTTATTATATACTTGTATTCCTCTTTGTTTGACTTGAATTTTAGGTGCTGGTAGTGTTTGATATTCAACTTCTGTGCAATAGCACTTACAGCACTTAGTCTCCAGTCAAGATACAAGCCTGTTGGCATGAAACCGCAAGCTTCCCAAGATGCATTTTGGTAAAACATTAATCACTTAAGTATTTTCTGTGTGTTTTGTATACATTCTGCAACGAAAGTGATTTGTATTAGCGTGTATTGTATTAGCATTCTGAATTTGCTTCAGCGCTGATTCTCCCTTCTTGGCTGGCTGCTTCTCCATAACAAGCTCATGGCCAGTGTCCTGTTTAAAGCGAACGGCCATAAAGAACTGATGGCCCTAATAAACCTATATATCATTGAAATAACCAGGAGATGCCTTTTTGTTTTCTATGTTCAGGATAACTGAGGATATCATTAACAAAAAACCTGGGATGAGAGTTTGCAGTGGGAGAAAAGATACTTCTGATCAACACCATGTTGATTTTAAAGTTAAAATGACAAACCTATGTCACAGCCATTCTGTGCTTTTAACTACATTCATTCTGGATTTGCTCTTTCTGTTGCATCCACTTGCTGTTGCTGGCTTACTCCGTATTTGACATTTTACCTGGAGCTGTTGATAATTCATAGGTTCAGATTCTATGGGGGGGGGTTCTCTTCACCAAAAGTAAGCACTCTTACAGAAACGGTTGATTCCCAGAAAATTATCCTGTTCACGCTTGGAAGCAGGTTTGTTGCAGCCCAGATGTAAGAATCAATTATATTTGATAAGTGTTGTCAAATATAAATGAGATTGACAATTAAATGCGATTTGAAGTAAATTGGATGCTCACACTGGATGTCATTCTGGAGCAATGTAGAACATAAATGTTAGTGTACACCTTGTAGAACAGAGCTCATATACACCCTGCTGCGTTTGTTTTGCCTAAAATGTAGCTCCTTGTCAGCTGTATAGGAGGCTGCATTACTTCCTGAACTGCTGAATTCCTCTTCATGCACTAGATGTGGACTGAAACAAACTTGGATTAGACGAGCTGGCTTTATGCTCAGATTAGTTTTCATCGTTGCCCTCCTTTTCCTTCAGATACTCTGTGGATATTCCTCTGGACAAAACTGTTGTCAACAAGGACGTCTTCAGGGACCCTGCTCTCAAGCGCAAAGCCAGGCGGGAGGCCAAGGTCAAGTTCGAGGAGAGGTGAGTCCATATCGTTCTGTTGGGATCCTTTTGTGGCTTTGTGTTGCGATGAGGGGAGGCTGCAGAGGGCAACCTAAAACCAACCAGAAATATTGCCTTGTACCACACGCTGCTGGTGATGTGACTTACCTTCCACCCTTTGTGGGAAAGACGATGCCTTCCACTCAGAATCATGTCTTTTGGGAATGTATGTTTTTTTTTTGTGGAATCCTGAGTAACTGGACCAAAAAGCCTTCCCGTTGCAGCAGTGTGATCTAGTTTGTGAGACAGTAGTTTCGTTGCCCAGATGTGATGCAGTTATCGTGGTCACATGCCAACAGGTGCAGCCCTCAGCTCTGGGATGTGTATCAAATGTACTGAATGTCTGTCTCTTCTGTTTGCAGGTACAAGACGGGCAAGAACAAGTGGTTCTTCCAGAAGCTCAGATTCTAACTTCACTCAATTTCACAAAATAAATGTTTAAAAAAATTGATTTTGACTGTTGGATGTTTATTGACACATTCTTTTGAATCGTATCGGAGGAGAATACCCTGCATTGATAAAACCACATGTATTGTAGTGACGCCATCAGTTTTATTAAAGGTATTAGTCTGCAATAAAGCTATAGATTCAGCTGGATTATTGATCTGGGTCCAGCATTTTGATAGTCAATCCTTCCATTTAAAATAGACGTATTGCTTTAAAAAGATGAGTCTGACAACTTAACTCAGTCTTTCTGTGTGTTAACATGAAGCTTTTTAGCCGACACCTGGCAGACAGACAGGTTGTTCCTAAAACCTTAAATTGATATGAATCGGTTTAAGTATGTCTCGTATTCATTGTTGTGACGCACTTTCTTCATGAACTTCATTGAAGTGTGTTTAATTTTTGTAACTATTTCTAGTGCTTGGATGAACAGACCTTTTTGTTGCATAATTCCGGACACTGAAGCTACTTAAACGTTGTTAGTCGTGCAGGTGCTACGTACAGTTAATGTTGTTCATACATTATTGATCCCACTACACTTATGGACGGTGCCAAAAACATACCCTCAACTATACACACAGCTTATATACTGTGCTTTTACTGTTGTCAGGAATGAATTATAAGAGTAAGCCTTGTTAGACATCCATGGTTGTAATGTAGAGAGGCTGTATTTCCGACAGCACGTGAATGCAGCGCCCCCTGATGGAGCCCGGAGGCGCGTTCAGGGCTTCTGGGAAAAAGAAACTGAAAGAATAAATGAGACCTCGGATCGTCGACAGCAGGTAAGGTGTTCCTCAACTGCTTTTTAATAAAAACGTGAAGTTTGATTAACATAACGGTGGTGTCGGTGTAACATGAAAGTCCTCAGCTGGCAAACGTTTCGTTGAATGTGACTTATTTTAAGTTATTCTGATTTATTAAAAGATTTAAAATCATCTGAGAGCAGGGCCTACAGCATACCAACATAGGTTTATAGTTTAAAGTGTATATAAGTCTTTGTCTTAAGTACATTTAACGCAGGGATTTTGTAAAAACTTGTAATATTTTGTGAATTATTCCAGATTACTGTCACTATGTCTTCAGATGAGGTGAGACTTTGTTCAGCTTCTTCCTGTTGGCGTGTTGTTGTTCTTCCTTATGTTGTTAAAAACATCTTATCTGTAATATTCATGTTACAGACATTTCATCTGCGTGTCGAACGTCTCGGCATCACTGAAACATTTTTTTGGAGTGTATTTTTTGGTCTTAAGTACATTTAACGCAGGGATTTTGTAAAAACTTGTAATATTTTGTGAATTATTCCAGATTACTGTCACGATGTCTTCAGATGAGGTGAGACTTTGTTCAGCTTCTTCCTGTTGGCGTGTTGTTGTTCTTCCTTATGTTGTTAAAGTCCAGCACTGACATCACCTTCCTGTCCTGTGCAAATACCTGCCTCAGATCTGTGCAACATCCATTTACATCTGCTATTTCTGTGTTATTATATTGTTTTTACGATGTTTTACTATCTAAGGAGTTTCTCTCTAAACCTCGTTGTACGGAGTATAATGACAATAAAGGCTTTCTAAAAACATCTTATCTGTAATATTCACGTTACAGACATTTCCTCTGCTTGTCGAACGTCTCGGCATCACTGAAACATTTTGTTGGAGTTTATTTTTTTTTCTTAAGTACATTTAACGCAGTGATTTTCTAAAAACTTGTAATATTTTGTGAATTATTCCAGATTACTGTCACGATGTCTTCAGATGAGGTGAGACTTCGTTCAGCTTCTTCCTGTTGGCGTGTTGTTGTTCTACCTTATGTTGTTAAAAATATCTTATCTGTAATATTCACGTTACAGACATTTCCTCTGCTTGTCGAACGTCTCGGCATCACTGAAACATTTTGTTGGAGTTTATTTAAATTTAAATGACAAGGTCACTAACTTATTCTCAAATGTCTACGTACCTCAAAGCATCTCTGCGTTACTCTCTGTGTCTTGATGGATTATTAACAGGAATATTTATTTATTTGTTTTAGGATTTCTCTCTGGTGATGAACAGCCCGCAGCCATCCGAGGACACCTTGGAGGGAATCGCAGCCCTAATCAGCAACTACAAGGTGCAGTGAAACTCGTGCTTTATCACAGAATGTTTGATGTAAAATAGATGGCTCTTTGCTGAACCCTGCGGGGGAAACCACGCGGTTGCTAACAGGGTTCTACGCACAGAGCAGGATGTAGAATAAGAAAAACACATGAAGCACGGAATGAAAACAGAATGTACAGATGTTGTGTTGGATGATTACATGTGACTCTTGCCTTCAATTTTGGAAATAAGTATAGATGTATACAAAAGATATAAGGAGACTGAATGTATCTAAAGGCTGTTTTCTATACGCGCTTTACGCTTCTGTAGGTCACGTTTATTGTCATTTGTTTAGGACATCAATCTATGCAATGAAGTGTTTGTACGAAGGCACGCTCAATTTAAAAACACAAAAATCCAAAATGAAAGTGCACAGTAAAATAGAAATTTCATATTTAATGGAATGTGGAAAATGTCAGTAGGATTGTGGTTTTCAGGAACTGGCATGAGAAACATATGAACATTATTTGTTAATTATACGTTTAAATGATGTCAAGATGACACACTGAAAGGAAATCCATGTACTATTTAATGCCTTTAACCGCGTCTGATCCACTGTTCAGTCCATCATTTCAAACTAATTTTAGGAGACAAACCCACAGAACTCGCTAAGTTCTATTTAAGTTGTCACACTTTCCAAAGATGACAGAATTGTCACGATTTACACTGCGAGGAAACGTCAAGACATCTGATTATTTCCATTCGATGTAGAGATTCTTCAGCCTTAATGAATACGGCATCCTCAGAATGGGCAGAATTTAGCCTGCAGAAAGTTCCAGAACAAATACTTTAATGCGTTAAATGAAACCTAGTCAGTCAGGGGGAAAATTACTATGAGGAAGATTCAGACGTTTGTGTAATACTCAGGTTTATTTAGTAGTTGCTTACGTTATTAAAGTACAGTAGCGCAGAAAAAACGTTAGCGGATGCAGCTTGTTTGTGTCCACAGAAAAAACACGAACAGCTGATCGAGGAGCAGAAGGAGCTGGCCATCAGCAGAGACGAGCGGCAGGAGCTGACCAAGAAGTTCAAGATGCGCTCCGACAAAGTGACCCGGGCTCTGAAAGAGGACCGCCGATCATACAAAGAGCGGATTGAAAACGAGAAGGTATGGCTCCCCGTGCACGAGGATTCACGACTCTTTTAATAACCAGTCGTGGTGCAGAAACCTGGAACCTGCAGTGCACAAACACTCAGAATGGACTTTATAGTGGAGCAGGAGACATCGTGTGTCCGGCAGATACAAAAATCTGTATCAAGGAGCAAAAACATAGAATTAATTCAGGTTCAAAATATCTTATAGACGCTAGTATTAATCAATTCCACGATACATGAATAATCAGAATGACTGCGTCGCATTCATCGTACACTGACTTTTTGATTTCTGGGGTTTTTCCAATTTCAAAATATTCCAATTTTAGTAAAGACACCAATTTTAGTAAAGACACCAACTATGTACACTTGGTTTGTATAGCAGATTTAAGAATGGTTAAATATGGCAGGGTTAAAAGAGACAAGGCAGTACATAGATCACTATAAAAAGGCCTTTCTCATTATAAATATATGAAATATTTCCTGTTTCTGTCCCGCAGGCTCGGGTGGACTCGATGAAGCAGGAGGAGCGTGAACTGATGAAGGAGATACAGAAGGTCCAGGCAGCCCTGAAGGAGCAAGAGGCCAAAAACATCTATCTGAAAGAGCAGGCCGACGTACGTTTGTCCCGCGCAAACACGCCGCCGTCCGCAGTGGTCTGTGACGTGGCCGGTGAACCTGCGCCTTCTGATTTCAGGTGTTCACAGGTGTACCAGAGACCTCCGTTGTGTTCCAGGGGTCGACAGGAGCGGCATGCAACACGCAAACGTTTGACATGACAGCTCATATAGTTTACCCGATGGAGGGGGGGACGGCGCTGGTTACGTACGAGGAGGAAGTGGGTGAGTTTGTCTTCACACACAGATGGGGGCTTCACCATGCTGCCACCGGTGTGTCAAAGGTGAATCTGTGTGTTTGTAACAAATATGAGATGCAAATTAATTAATTAGTGGCACAACCTGGGGCCCATAGCTCTTACAGTCACTGTGAAACAAGCAAGCAAATAAAACCTGTTTAGGCTCCGAGGCCACAGGACATTATCTGAATGGGAAATACTGCCATGCTATAATTTGCTCGACTGGTAGTGCTGATCATTCTAAAGACCTGGATAACTCTGTTCCCTCATCAGTCGCCAAGAAGATCCTGAGCATGAAGACGCATCAGGTGGCTCTGGGATCAGAGTGCAGCATCACTGTGGAGGCCAGGCCAGTGCAGCTGATGGTGCCCAACCTGGTGGAGGTACAACAGGGACTGAATGAGCCAAATCTGAATTTGTTACCCTGCTGGAGTCTGATCAGTATCCTGTGAGTGATCTGTGCCCGTCTGCCCTGCAGGTAGACTCTGAGGTGTGTCCTCGGCGCATATTAATCTCCAACCTGCCCAAAATGGACACTGACATACTGCTGAACAAGCTGGAGATCCACTTCGCCAAGACTAGACATGGAGGCGGCGAGGTGGATGCTTGTGAAATGCTGCCTGACTCTGGGACGGTGGTCCTCACCTTTCTGGAGAACGACAGTAAGCAAACTCTGTTCTTAATGTTATACACATTATGACGGAACATAGGTGAATGTTTACTGGGATGGAGTTACTTTTGGAGGTAATTGTTCAGGACAGTGTAGATTACAGCTGATCGTAAAGACAAAACATGAGCCTACACATATTTTGAAATACTGCTAGTATTATAACCCCAGTTTTAGCGAACCTGCGCTGTCTCCCGGTGCCTTCTAGGATGCATTATAAAGTTATTTTACTTGTTTACGAGGCTCCTAACGGTTTGGGACCGGCCTACATTATTGAATCTTTGTCGTTTTATAATCCTTCACGGCCTCTTAGATCCTTTGCTGCCAATTTAATTTAATATAAACTCTCACACGAAGAAGAAAACGGGCAGCTCGACCAGTTTTAACTCTGGAGCTCCCTCCCCATTTAAACAACAGTTGAAAATGTATTTATTCAGCATTGCTTTTAACTGTCACTCTTCCTGTCTGGTTTCATCTGTTTTATACTATCATGCATTTTCTTTCCTTCTCCCTTCCGTTTCTTCACTTCTCTTGTAAAGCACTTTGAGCGACACCCCCTGTATTGAAGGTGCTATACAAATAAAGTGTATTATTAGTTGTTAGTTGAAGTTGTAGACTAAGCACCTGAAGGCAACTCAGCAGAGTGTATTTTCCACTATATCTGGGCTGTTTTGGTCTGAATCCCAGCTGATGAAGCTCTGTCTACCACCAGTTGCCAGACGTTTGACAGATAAAGAGTACCATGAAGTGAATCTCCTGCAGGAGATGCACAGAGTGAGGGTGACTCCTTTTCTCAACGGAAGCATTACAAACCTGAAGGTAAGCATGTGTTAGCCTTGTGCACGATGGCCTTCCTCTCTCTACGATGTCCTGTTGCAGAACTGTGTTGTTTTACATCATACCATGTGTCCGTGATGTTTCCCTAACAGACCAAGATGGCGGTGTGTCCTCGCACGGTGCTGCTTATGAACATCCCTGCCGTCATGGAGCAAGAGAACCTGCAGGATCTGCTGGAAATCCACTTCCAGAAAAGCAGCAATGGTGGCGGAGAGATCGAAGCCTTCCACTACAACCCGGTGGGGCAGCGCACCTCGGCCCTGTTTGAGTAGAAGATTTGTCACCGCTGCTCCAAAACATACCACTCAGGCTCTGGAGGAGATCGTCTGCCACAAGTTTTAGGCTTATATTTTTACCTTTTGTCGGTATAACTGAGCACAAAGTTATGAACTTCTCATTTTGGGATTTGTTAATGGCATCGATAAAACTGCTGCTCATTTTTTCTTCTAGAACAAAATCTGACACCAGTCACTTTGGCTGATATCAGTTCTGAGAATTCATAAATGAAGAAAGTATTTGACCTGGGTGTTTTCTGTTGGGTTACTTTTAAGATATAAATCAAGGGCGCAACAGAAAGTGTAATTACAATGATGCAATAACTGAATTCATCAACCAAACAAGTAATCTGTACTTTTATCAAATGTTTGTCCAAACAGCTTCCAGTTTTATTACAGAAACATGTAATTAGCCTGCTGTGTCAGTGCTGGAACTTTGTCCATTTTGACATTTTGGGAAATAGCTTTACGGCAGTTGTTACAATACAGGCTACAGCTAGCTAGCAGCTTAGCACGACTGGAAACGGGCAAAAAAATAAATAAATCGGCCTAATCAGCTCCGTTCAAACGCCAAAGTGTAAAAGTGACAATTCGCCATTTTGTACGGGATCGTTTCTTCATTGTTGCCAGGCAACCAAAAATGTTACTGCGCCCTGCCTAAACCCGTGTAAACGTCTAAAACTATTCATTTTTACCAGAAAGTGTTCAGTGAGCTTTACAGGTGCTGGAAGGCAGATTTTGTTACTTGACCAGACCCAGGGTAGTGCATGGAGCCCTTTCCCAGTTTCCCAGAACCTATTTAACTACTAACAAGAAAGAAAATACAGTATGTGTGTTTCCCAAAATGTCAAATATGGTTGAACAAAGTCTGGAAAAGATTCTGAACTTCGAGTTAAGAAATCCTTGCATTCAACCGGAAGAGTCTAGTGCGTGTTCATCCTGCAAATAAATATATTCTGAAAATGACCAGTGATGTGAAGTGTCGAAAGACCTGAACAGAGAGGCGGAAATCACTCAGGTTTATTGTAAAAATATAACAGCGGAGTAACATCACATAAAGAATCCAGCTTCATCACCCGGTGCACAAAACGGCAACTGAAGCCCGACAGACTGAGGTCAGGCACAGGGGGGGGGGTGTAGTGAAAAGAAACGCAGGGGAGGGGAGGACATGAAGCAGAGGACACAGCAAAACACTGGACACAAGTACTTTGGAAGGCAGTCGGTCTAATTTCACATCAAAACAAAATATTTGATATTTTTAAACGCAAATATCACAATCTGTTGCTATACACTGTTTTCACAACGACTACACTCAAACTAGAGCAGCAGTAAGTAACCGCGAGCGTTGACCAGTCCCTCTCTTCCACAGCGTGCAGGCCTTCGGTCGCCCTACACTCGTGCATGCCGACGTTCACCCAGACCTTTTTAAATGTCAATCTTTTGTGCAGTCGTATCCACGAGGAACAAACCGCGCACGTTCCCCGTCTAGAAGCCGGGTCATGCTCAGATACATACCTGACGTTAAAAACAAGGTCCGTGCAAACAAGCTCTGGTGTCAAAGCGACGCGGCCCCACGGAACCTACGGCAGTACGCGCTCACGTCCTCATGTGCATGACAGTAACAAATCCCCCTTTGATGCGTTCACAGTCACGGGGTCCCGGGAGAAAACGCCACAAGTAGCACGTGTTATTGATAATATAAAGTTTTTCCTGTTACCAATACATTTATTGATGAGAAACAGTACACACAAGAGGCAAACTGCCATAATTTGTCCTACACCGCAAACACCTAGCTGCTTTAATATTGCAAATATTTCACCTTCTAATCCCAGAAGGCAACATTGATGAAAATGAGTGTTTGTGCTATTAACTAGGAGCACGGTGCTCACAAGGAACTAATCCAAGTGAATATTAGTACCGACACTTGAAATGGACGATTGACCCAGCTGGAGATTTGAATGCACTCGTTCTAGTCCAACAGACCTCACCTTTCTGTTTTCATCAACTTTTATCATTTTGCATCTTTTCTCCTCCAACGACAGCCGTTGTGCCGCCACGTGCCTCAAGGTTAAAGGTTGTGTCGAGTCAAAACGTTGCATATCTTTGTTAATATTGCTTTCCAGAGCGAGCCGTTACATTCAAACCATCAACCGTACCCCCGCGAGCGTCCACACACAGGAGCAAGTGTAAAAGTTACCCGAGAAGACCGACAGAGGCGTCCGTCCCCCCGCTGGTCAAGTAAGCAGGAGTGCATTAGTGGGTAGTGAGGGGGCGGGGTGCTGGAGTTATGGGACTAACTGTTGATTCGACCGGCACGTGAAATCAGGCCGTTTAAACGACCAGCGGCGCCCAATCACTTGGTTTGCGTCCGTACTGCGGGAAGCAAGGGAGCAGGAGAGGAGAACAAATTAACAAGCAAGACATTTCATGTTTGTTGCTTTTGCGAGTAAGGCCCAAACGCACTGAGCGCGATAACTGACGCGCATCAGTTGGTGCTCCTATGGCGCACTGCAGGCATCAGATTTGAAGTGCCAGCACCACAGAACCAGCAGCATTTTGGGAAAAGGTCGGATCTGCAGCCGCATAAAGAACAGCTTTGGTCACTGTTCGGGCTTTTACAAAGCACCACGTGTGCAGCAAAAACACACGGGTCGGACGCTTTCAGTGCGCTTGGGCCTTAAACATTAAAGCTGCACTACGAGAAATGTTACAATAAAAATTAACCGGCCGTATAAAGTGAAATTAGGCAACAGATGACAGTCTGAAATAATGTCAATAAATCGATTTATAAAATCGACAAAAAAGTAAAAAATTTGTTTTCGTAGTCGAATAATCGTTTCAGTCAATGATCAAGTAAAAATCTCCAATTTCAGGATTTGTTGCTTTTCTTTGTTGCATTTAAACTGAATATCTTTGCATCTTTTTTTTTTTTATTATTCTCTTTTTAGACATTTCATAGACTCAAAAAATACTCGAAAGAATTCTCGGAAGATTGATTGAGAACAGGCACCGAATGTTGACCTGAACTGTAATTTATGTCCTAAACAGCAGTGAGAGCATCAGGGCTTTTGGTTTCCTTTAGTGAAAAGCGGAGATATCGTTCCTGTAGCAACTTAAAGACGTCGCCTCACACTGCGTTAGAAAAAAAACTTTAGTGCACTTACCTGAATATCAGTGAGCTCTTGGTAGAACCTCTTTGCCAGGTCCGGACCGTTCTGCATCGTTGGGATCTGGTACGTCTGAGAGAGAAAGCACCGACATTACATCTCTGTCCTTTAGCCCATTATTATTCTTATTATACTTAGAATGAGTGTGTTTACATGCACACGTGAGCTGAGTCCTTAAACATCATGAAACCTGGTTTCTTCACGTGTAATCAGGGTGGGTGATTAGAGAAACTTGATTTCCCCAGGTAGACTGTGCTGCCTACATACAGGCAGCCAGGTTTCTAATCAGCCTAAATGTGCCTGACAAAAGACTGCAGACGGGGAAGGAAACGGAGCGGCTGGATTAAAGGAGAGATGATTACACGGAGTCGTGTATTCTTGGATTGTAAAATAATTCCAAAGCAACACCTGCAGTATACTTAACACACCGATTCAGAAAGTATCTCCAGTACGCGTTGGACCAGTCTACCTCGCCTACCGTGTCCCACAATGCAAAGCGCTGGCGTCGGTTTGTTATTAGCGGTGCCATTTTTTTTTTACTTCCGCTTTGCAAAACTGGAAACTGGCCGACAGTTTTATATACTGTGTTCGTCGGCAGTATGTAGCGCTGGTTTCTCTGAGTAACCTGGGGAGTTAAAAGGCAGCGACGCACTCAGCAAGTCCAGAAAGAAACACACACAGAAGGCGAACTCCTACCTTTCCTTTGTAGAGGAGGCTGCCGACGGGACAGACGACACAGGCCGTCCCTGCTCCGAACACCTCCACGATCCTGCCGGCGTCCAGAGCCCCCAGCAGCTCCTTCATGCTCATCGTGCGCTCCGTCACCTTGAACTCACCCTGACAGACGAACATCGAGAGGGGATCAGAGTTTAATGTTTAAGATGTTCGAGACCCGTCATCACAGGTGGAACATACGTCAGAAGTTCAACCAGACAGTGAGTTTTTTTTTAGTCTTTGTTTAATTTGTGAAATGATCAGAAATAAAACAAAGCTGATAGTTCTGACGGCTTGGAGACACCAGGCGCAGCTCACTGGCATTTGATTTGTGCACTGGACGCCTCTCAAATCAGAAGACGCCTCCACGGTTCTGTGGCTGCTTATTTGTGAGTGCGTGAGCTGCTACACTGACAATTCGAGGAGCAGAGTTTGTGTTTGGTCTCCTCTCTGGTGGTCTTACCCAGGCTCTGGACAGGTCCAGCAGAGACTGTCTGGTGACTCCTGGGAGAATGATGCCATCCAGAGGCGGGGTCACCAACTCTCTCTCTGCAGACACACACACCAACTAGTTAAAATATCGAGCTGCTCAAATATTTCTACCAAGAGCAGCAGTAGATAGACCGTGTGAACAGAAAACGCTGCAGATTTTCACAAAGAGTCTGACCTCCTTTGTCATTGGTCCAGTAGATGAACAGGTTCATGGTGCCGACCTCGGTGATCTCCTCCTGCTCTCCGTACAGCCACAGGACCTGCTGACAGCCCTGCTTCATCGCCTCGCTCTGCACCGCTATCGTAGGGCCGTAGTTACTGGGGGGAGAGAGAGTTGCAATAAACCAAAAAGCAGGCAGAGACACGTGACAGTGTCAGGAGAGTGAGGATCGACATCGTTGTCAGGCATCATCTTCTCACACTGAAATGTTAAAATAACCTGTGCCAAGAAATTTTTTAAAAACAAACATCGTGAAATATGCAGCACCACCAAGATTTCGGAAAAACATTACATCCTTGTGACTGCAAAAGTTCCAATGATCATCATAACTATGGAATGATAGGAGTGCCACAATAAAGAATATGTAAATAAAAGAATATCACAATAAATGTGGAAATATAAAGAGAAATAAATAAAAAATAAGACAATAAATGTGGAAATATAAAGAGAAATAAATAAAAGAATAAGACAATAAATGTGGAAATAACACAATAAATGTTTATTCTTTTCCCTTCCCCGCTACCACACTTACACTGCGCATGCGCGAGCTCTCGCGTGTGTTTGCCTCGTTAAAAAGCGATAATAAATGTTTGCCTC
Source organism: Gadopsis marmoratus (assembly GCA_036023855.1). NCBI lineage: Eukaryota > Metazoa > Chordata > Actinopteri > Centrarchiformes > Percichthyidae > Gadopsis > Gadopsis marmoratus. Next base: position 26,149 of record JAVQJF010056370.1, read on the forward strand.
GCTTTTATTTATTCATATAAATGCATATATATATTTCCACATTTATTATATTATTCATATAAATACATAATC
>JAVQJF010056374.1:0-29217 GCA_036023855.1 Gadopsis marmoratus
TCTCTACCCAACTGGTCGAGGCAGATGACGCCCACCCAGATCCTGGTTCTGGTTCTGCTCAAGGTTTCTGCCTGTTAAAGGCAGTGTTTCCTTGCCACTGTCTCCTAGTGCTGCTCCTGGTGGAAATGTTGGGTCTATACATGTAGAGTTGGTCTAGACTTTATATTAACAAGTGCTATGAGATAACTGTTATGATATAAAATTGAATTGAATTGAATTAGTTATCAACACATTCACATTATTGCTGGTGTAGACTGTTTTTATAATACAACTTACCAGTTAATGCTAGCTAACAGATATCTTTGGTCATTGGTGTATTGGTACATCGTGTAAATGATTTGTGTGGAACTTTAACCAGGTCAAAATGAACCATGTTCGTATACAAATGATGTCAAATGTACATTTTACAACATATGTTGCTGTAAACGTTTAACTGAAGAGCTGAGTCACTGACGTGATGCCGTTTACGTCATCGGTAGTGTGGCTGCGTCTGCGCATGCGCCGCCAGACAAGAGAAGAAGAAAAGGGGCGTGTCGTCACCGCAGTCGAAGAAGAAGAGCCCAGTTCTGGAGGAAACATGGCTTCCCCTGCTGGCTGCGCGCATTATGTACGCAGCTGCTTGTTGAAAGTGAGTTAACTTTTTGAAATGTGTTGTATATGTTCGCGTCACCTGCACGGTGGAGGTACACAGGTGGTGCCTGCGCCTCCCTGCTGTATAGAGCGAGTAATGCTACTGCTAGCAGCTAGCTGAACGCTAGCATGTTGCTAACCTAATGTTCGGGATTTTATTGGATTGTACCTCCTTTTAAAGTAGCGCACCACTCGCGCGCGTTGGTTATTTATTGCTCTTATGCACAGAAACAGCGATCGAAGCTTTAATCTACTGGCAGTGTTGCTGAGGCTTCACGTACAGAACCTGTGTGGGGAGTGTGACGGACGTGTTGAGTGTGACGGACGTGTTGAGTGTGACTGACGTGTGACTGACGTGCTGAGTGTGACTGACAGCCAGCCTCATCACTTTGTGTGCTCTGCAGGCTCCTTGCTGTGGTAAACTGTACATGTGTCGGCTGTGCCACGATGCAGAGGAGAACCACCAGATGGATCGCTTCAGAGTCCGGGAGGTGCAGTGCTCCGAGTGTCGCTCGGTGCAGCAGGTAACCGTCCTGTGATCTGTGCTGTGTTTGTGCTCACGTCAAGAAATGAGAAGTACCAAATGTAAGATGTCACTCTTGTAGGCACAGCAGACTTGCCGGCAGTGTGATGTGCAGTTTGCAGAGTATTACTGTGACATTTGCCACTTGTTCGACAAGGATAAGAAGCAGTACCACTGTCAGGCCTGTGGAATATGCAGGTGAGAATCTGATTCTGATTGATGAAGTAATCCAGGTTAACTATCAAAAGAACTGAGCTGATGTCACATTTGCACATTAATGTAAAGGAGCTAACACAACAAATCACCAGGTTTTGAATCTGCCATCCCAGTAATGTTGCAGTATACGTGTGTGCTAACGCCTGCAGGATTGGACCCAGGGAGAAGTATTTCCACTGTGAGAAGTGCAACCTGTGTTTAGCCCAGGATCTGCGGGGAAACCACAAGGTGATGATGATGGTCCTGCTCCGCGCATATCATCTGTATCCGTGTCCTCGCTGCTCTGATTGCATCTTTTTCTGTTTCAGTGTGTTGAAAATGTTTCGCGGCAGAACTGTCCCGTGTGTATGGAGGTAATAACACGTGTTGGAGGGATGTTGGACTTTTATGCTGTCCTTTACTTTCTCTCCATTTTGACGTGATTGTCTTTTGTATGCACAGGATATTCACACGTCCAGAATTGCAGCTCACGTTCTTCCATGCGGCCATCTTTTACACAAGTATGACTCATATTCTCTAAATACCAGTAGCTCGATGCGCCTTGGTAGCCGGGTGGTTATGGTGCTGCCACATGGTCGCCGGTTAAATTCCGGCCAGCGACCTCTGTTGCATGTCATCCCTGTCTCTCCTTGTTTCCTGTCACTGAGTATTTAGCTGTTTGTATGTATCCCATTACACTGCAGGAACAAACGCATGAATGTAGGACTGCCAGATGTATGTGCAGATTGATGATTCTATATGCTGTGCTTTGTAAAATAAGAATAGAAATATGATGTAAATACAAAGATGTGGAGCAGAGAGTTGAAAAGACATTACAATATCATTCATGATGTCCAACATTGTTAAATAACTTCTACTCTTCATCTAGAAATCCTAGTTGAAGATCTCTGATGACACGTTTGCTCTCATTCTCTGCAGGACCTGCTTTGACGACATGACCAGAACGGGGTATGTACTTGTATAGTTGAGCTTAAACTTGATGTCAATGAGAGACCTGATTTCCTCCTGCACAACGCAGATTTCGGGTTCCTAATCGACTTTTTATGACTTTCTAGCTTCCTATAACTCTTTTAATAAGCAGGCATGTGCGTGATAACAGTGTGCAGACAGTGAAAGTGAGACCGATGCGTCCTCTTACTTCAAATGGCTCCATCCAAACTCTGAACATTTGACAATTTTGTAAAAGTCAGACACGCAGACACTGTGAGGAAAAGCCCTGTCTGTCTGTCTGTCTGTGTGTCTGTGTGTTAGGCTGCTCCCAACACACAGTCAGGAAGCAGCATCTTCTATCAAATAAGTCAGACATGGTTTCAAGATGAGGTCCAGGGTAGGTGATGAATCAGCGTCTAGGTTACTACAGTGCGCGTAACGTAACCTGGTTCAGTGCAGTGAGGACTCTTCCCGTGTTTTCAGAGCGTACCGCTGCCCTCTGTGTATGCACTCTGCCTGGAACATGGAGGGCCACTGGGATCAGATCGACAAAGAGATCGCTCAGTCACCGATGCCCACGGAATACCAGGGTGCTACTGTCAAGGTACGACCTCAATAATACAATAAAATGCACATGTAATATTTTAGTTTAGTTAAATGTGGGGCTGAGTTACTGATTGATCTGAATCTCATTTTTGACATGACAAGCCCAATTTTTGCGTTTCATTCAATCCAATTTGTACAATTCAATGAAAATGGACCTGGGTGACTGTTAATCCATTCCGTCTGTCGTTCCTCTCTACAGATCATATGTAACGACTGCCAGGCTCACTGCTCGGTGCCTTTCCACGTGCTGGGGATGAAGTGCGCTGGCTGTGGCTCCTACAACACCGCCCAGGATGGAGGACTCATCCAGCAGCTGCCAGAGCAGGACACGGGGAATGAAGCAGAAACCGACACAGAGCAGCAAGATCACCCTCAGTCGCCCGCACCACCTTAAAACGACAGCCAGCCACAACGGGTGACAGTTATACTTGTAGTAACTTACATTGATTGCAGCAGCAGACTGAGCCAACGTTCCTAGATTGTACAAAACAAATCCATCCATTTTCTGCTCATCCTCATCAGGACTGGAACCTATCCCAGCATGCAGCGGGTGAGAAGAAGGGTACACCCTGCACAGGTTGCCAGTCTATCACAGGACTAACACACATTCACATCTACAAATTATTTAGAATCATGCTTCATCTGGCCGCCCAGGACGCCCTTGCTGCTGGGGGGGGGGTCTAACCACTGAGCCGCTGTGTGGCACCATGACCAACGAGATGAGCAGGTTACTACTTCACCCGGGCCGCTATACTTAACACGCCGCCTGTTGTGTAAGTATGTGAACCACAGATGAACATTAAAAGTAGCGTCAGGAAGACGTTAACCGAGCACGGCACAAGGTGTTGCAATTAAAAGGGTACTGAGGAGTCCTACAAATATCTAGGAAGTTTTGCAGAATTCCAAAAGGTCCAGGTGTTTCTGTCCGTGTGCAGACTATCACCTCACACCTTTGCATATTTTGCATAGATGCCACCTGAGTCACAGATTACAGACGTGATATTTTAATTACTGGGTGTGGATCCTGTTTTTTCTATTAATAATTGATGCTACAAATGATGACATTGTAAACTCCATGTCATAAGGCACATGCTGTGATCCAAATCTAAACAAAACCTGTTGTGAACACAAGCCTGGGGCCTGCTGCCACGCCCAAAATGACTGACGGGTCCTTTTATTTATTTAGTTTTTATTTTATTCATTTTTAATCCTGTCATGTTATGTAATTATTTAGTTATTCAGTAATTGTACCAGGCCAGTACTCTAGAAGCTTCACTGACAAGTCAAACTATTCAGTGATGTAAGTATTAACCTGCTCATTATCCATATAATGGTCTGAAATACCATGAAAGTGAAAGGTCTTATTATGATAAACTGATGCAACACATGAAGATATTGAGTATTTCCGTCACATTACACACATACAGTACGCCGGCTGCTGTGACCAAAGGCCCTCATCTCCGGTACCATTTGCTTTTTTGTGTCGTCACTTGCAAGTCTAAAGTTAGTCACCTTTACAATGACAGTAATACAAACTGAATAAACAGAATTTTACAAAAAAGATAGTCTTGTGTCGTCTTTGTAATTGAATTTGAGATAAGAACATTTAATTGCATCACATTTTCAGCTGCTCATGAATACATTTGAGGTGTTGTCCTCTGATTCTACAAATCAACAGTGCAACATTTCCATTGTGTTTACATGGCAGTCATGTACACTAGCACCATTGGGACAAAATGATGGTGAAATTACAGGAAAAGCCAAGTGAAGTCTGGATATTTAGACGACTCATGAACAGAAACTGAAATGCAGGGTCAAATGCTGTCTCCTCTGGGTGGATCTGGCTCACGGGTCGCAAACTGGAAAGTGAAACAAACCGGAACACCAGTCAGGGCGGTTTCAATGGTGATTGGCAAGGGTGGGGCTGTGGAGAGTGGTGGAGGTGTTGTTTTGATGTGTGGAGGAAAGGGTGGAGTGGCATCCTGGGGGAGTCTTTGATATGTAATGGTGGCGGTGACATGTGGTTGGGTTGTGCCTCCAGTACTTGTGCTTATACCGGTTTGTTGAAGCCCCGGGTGTAGCGAGGCCGGGTGTAGCGAGGCCTCTGTGTCTGGCACAACGTGCGCAGTGTCAGAGTTCACCGAGTCCTGGGCAGGGTCACAATCGGGCGTATCCTGAGAAACGTCTGCGCCCAGACCAGCCTGTGAAGGATCATCTGGCAGGAGTTGTAAAGCGTCGGCATCAGTGGAGGTTTGCGGGTCCTCAGCAGCGTCTGGCAGGGCTGTAGAAGGCCCTGCTTCTGCAGCAGGAAGTAGGGCTGGGGGGTCTGTCTCTGTACACGCTGGCTGCAGGGCTTCCTGTGAAGGCCCGACGTGGGCGGCAGTCTCCTCTGATGAATCTGACTCGCTGGACTCTGATGAATCCTCACCCTCACTTAGACAGACCTGTTTTTATAATAAGGATAATACTGTTCTTAACGATAATGTCTTCTTAGATTACAGCGGTAGGAGCAGAATAGCTACTCACTGGTTTAGACAACGCCACAGTCACCATGACGACAGCACAAAGTGTCATCCTCAGCAATGCCATGGCTATCAGTCCTGTATTTACTGAAAGAAATGAACCATAAGCATGAATATAATAAGAGTCCTCAAAATGTTATCTTCCTATACAAAGTGAAAAAGAACCTGCCAGCGTGGGAAACACGTTTGGTTGCTGCAAACTGCTTCAGTCTGTCATGTTTAAAGACTCTCATGTCAAGTTGATTTACATTAAAATGGGTTCAAATATTCCAAATAAAGTTTTTAGGACTCAGTTATAGACAGAAATGTCTTTATAAGATTGAGGGTTTTCCATACTACGTAGTTAAAATCAACTCCACCTCAAGCAGCTGCGAGAAAAACAATGCTCACACATCGATGCTTCAGTGTTTAATCCATCCATCCATCCATCCTATAGTACTTATCCTTAGAGGGAGTGGAGAAGCTGTGGAGAACGTTAAGCTGCCTATAACATAGTTCAGCATGACCGTTGGAGCCAGTCCCAGCTCACTCCATTTTAAATATCCTATCATACTTTAATTACATTTACCTAATAATACCTTTTTATTTGTATTCTACATAATGTAGAATATTGACATTATTGCAACATTACTTTTTAATAGGCATCACTCGATTCAACTGAAATGTTTCATTCAAAAATAAAGCACCTATCAAAGAAATGAAGACATCTCTTAAAACATACTGCAACTCCGACATGAAAACTGCAAAAAGCATCAAAAGTGAAACATTAGACGGTAGAGATTATTTTGGATAAAGCAGCTTTCCTGCTTTAAGACCTACCTTGATATGCTGAGGATCCTCTTATCCCTGCACACCATGGAGATGCAGCAAACGCAATACAGCAAATGCTCATTTCTTCTTAGTCTTGCGTTGGACATCTTTATATATGGCTGTTGATGTGTGTGGGCACAATGAACCAGTAATTCATCGGTTTCATGTGCTTAACATTCTTCACTTCAGACCTGACACACCAACAATTCCACCTAAACCATCCATCACCCCAGGCCCAGTGAAATTAGAGTGTGCTAAAAATCTTAGTGGGCAATAAGAAAATAAGTGCAGCAGAAGTGCCCATTCATAAGCAAAGAAAACATGTGTTTTGTGGTTTGGGTGTAAACAATGGGAAGCCACTTTAGACTTTAAATACATGTCTCATCTGTACTCATCACAATGACTGCAACAAAAGCCACATCATTTGAAAGAAATATAGGCTAAGTTCTTGCCAATCTCCTCAGTCTGATGCAGTGTTCACCAATTCCATAGCTTTTCTTCCAGCAATCAAACCATTAAAATGGTGAACATGCAAACACACGTCGCCATATTTACATTTCTCATAGTTTACTTTAATGGCCACAAGTCAAAACAGTCACCAAATTGACAGGTCAGGAATGTGAGCATCACAGCAGTTCACCCTTATAACTGTTAAAGGCTGCACACCAGCAGGTGGTCAATAAACCTGCTTGGCTCCATGAACTTGACACATGCCAGTTTTTAAACCATTTGAAATTTCATAGGGCAAATGAAAAATCAAGAATAGAACAGTCAGATCATTATTCAAGGAATTATTTAATTTAGATTAGGAAATTAAATCAAGAACCTGTGATTATCTGCAACAAGTCTCCCCATCCTTTAGACCACACCATCAGTAAGAACAGTTCAACATGCGTTTGTATCTGTAGTTTGAACTTTGTGTTGACTAGCCCACTGTTGTGGGCAGCAATTTTGAAGCCAGTGATTGGTCAGAAGCCGAGAGCCCGCCCTCCCCATTAAGTTTCTTTAGCAAAACTGTACAAAAACATGTCTGTAAACCTGTCAAATCCATAAGCACGTGTTCACGTGCCAGTATATTTTACTAAGACGAGTTTGCAAGCCTTTATCTGAACATGCAGTTTCTCCTTTGCTTCCTTCAATGAAGCTCTTGGCCACTTCAGGATGATTTACATACAAAGGGAGGGTCCACCTGGTCATCAGACCTCTGATACCCATTGACCTCCTGGCACTACACATCTGTTAGTCAAAGTCAAATTCAACATTGGTGGTCTGACGGTCAACGCTGAAATAACTTCACAGGAAGCAAAGTTGAAAATGCAGACTTTATTTAAAACATTGGTTGCCCATAAATCTGCCTCAGGCCACAGAAGATGCCACTTCCTGCAATGAAGGAGACAAAAGTCAGTGTCGTCCCATAAGCACAACAAATATGAAGCCTGCTAGTTTATGGAGCTTTTGGGAGGTCCACCTCTGGTTTGTCCTTGTCTGCTGAGGCTGTTTGTGTACTGGGAGTGTTCTCCGCTTTGTTCTCCAGCTCAGTCATACTCACTGCTGCTGGGTCAGCTCTCCTGCAAGAACAAAATGTAGTCTTGTACATCTATATGGTCAACTGTTACTGAACGTGGTAAAGATATTCGACATGCACGCACAGAAATCAAATGGATACACTGAATGTTGACAAATCTTCCAAATATTGGTTGTTGGCAGTCTCTTGAGTAGTTTAGGAAAAGGATCATTTCATGTAATTGATGCATCTCCCCTCAGTATTTTAGCCACACTGGCAGTGTAGCTCTTGGGATGACATGTCAAGAGTCCACGGCTCAGCTGTACTAGGGCCCGTTGCAAAGGTTTAGTTCGCCAACTAAGATGTAAACATTGTAAATCTTATAGCCACCAAACAAACCCACTAAACATGTTCGCATTGCTGCTGTGAACATGTTAGCATTTAGTTCAAGAGCACCACTGCTGCCCAAACGGAAAGCCCCATAGAGCCACTAGCATGGCTGTACAAGTTTAGTGTTGCGACAGGAAGGCATCTTCATAAGTAATCAGACAAACCTCGTGTTGGCACTCTTCCTCCTCTTAGCCACCCATGCCATCACAACAATGACCACCAGTCCTGCACAGAGCCCCGCAGCACCATACACTATGGGACCCTGCATGGTCTTTAGGAGGTGGTCTTGACAAGAATCGCCACTATAGCCCAGTGAACACACGCACACAGTGTCTCCGTTGTTGTCCACACAGTGTCCATTGCCACTGCAGTGTCTCTGGCTGCAGTGCTGGGCGTCCAGGTTCCTGAGCTGACCGCTTATATTCAGGGTGGTGTTCAGGCCAGTGACTTTAAAGAGAGGAGGGAGTGGTGAGGGAGGAGGAGAGGAGCTGTGGGGCTGGGTGGGAGCAGGGACCGTGGCTTTTGACCACTGCTTCAGACCGACACCTGAGAAAAAGGACAATCTCAGACAAACCCCACGTAATTTTTAGGTTAAGATGAAAGTCATTACAGCTACTTGGCGTCTTATTGCATTTTCAGTTATGGATTTTCAAGCAGCATCATTCAAAGACTCACAGTTCTCGTCCGAGTGGTCGCTACAGTCAACATGTCCATTACAGAACTTGTCGACAGGCTGGCATGCGAGTTGATCCAGACAGGGCCTGCTGCCACCTGGGCAGCGCTGCTCCGGGCTGCAGTGGGTGGCATTCACAAAGATGTGATCATGGGCACACTTGCATGTTCGACCTCCTGGGGTGGCGAGGCATAAGTGCTGGCAGTGGCCGTTGTTTTCTGTGCACTGGTTTGAACCTGAGACCAACGGGTTGGAATACGGTCAGTCTACTGGAGTTTGTGATGTATAGATGACGTTTAGCATTAGATGACATTTACCACTTCAGCATGCTCACATTTAAGCTGATAGCAGTGCGTTTTTTTTTTTAAACATACCAGTCTGACTGGACTTGCTGAACGCCTTTAAGCTGACCACTTCTGTGCCGACCTCAAACCACAGCTTGTTTTGCTGCTCATCTTGGTACCAGAGCCTGGTCTTGTCTGAAGGAAAGGGCCAACACAAAGTAATGTAGCTTCATTAGAAATCTAAGGAAACCGCTGAAAAATGTTTGCATGTTGGCAAATCACAAGCTTGACCTTTTAGCAACAACACTCTCACATTAATTGTTGTATTTCAGACTGATTTGAGCCATTACCAGTAACAGTCATCCAGAGCAACTTGTCATCACTCAGAACCACTGCAGCCAGACCATCACTAGTTTTCAACTCGGTGTATCCAGATCCATCAAGCTGGATCGAGCCAATCGTCCCTAAACCTGGGCATGAAGTCAAGCTACATTACTGCTTTTACATATCAATTCCACAGCATTTGACTTTCATGAAAACCTCACATAACCATACCGACAACGTGAAAACAGTTACCTGCGTCAGCCCAGTAAATTGTATCTCCTTTGCTGGAGAAGTCCAGAGATGTGGGCTGCACACCATCCTTCCACACCACAAGCCGCTCGGCACCATCCATGTTGGCACACTCCACAGTAGCCAAGGTTCCTGTACCCTCCAGACGCAGGTTGGTGAAACAGACTCGTCCACTGGGAGGGTGGAGGGCGATCGACTCCAACCGACCAATACCTTCCTTTATGAGAACTGCAGTGTGTGCAGCCTTGATGGAGGTGACCTGCAGGCGGGGCTGTTTGTTGCTGCTCCAGTAGACGTTCATTGTTGCCCAGTCCAGGGCCATGGCAGTGATCGTGTCGCCCAGGAGTTTTAGAAGCTGGCCCCGAGAGGACAAGTACGAGCCCTTCAGCTTGAAGGAGCTGAGTGAAGTTGTGCCATCATCTGTCAAGAACAGGGTGTGGTCACGCAGGCTGTAGTCCATGATAGTTGCCTCATTGATGCTGGGCACCTGCAGGGCCAGGTGTTCAGGCCAGCCCTTCAGGTCTGCCGCTGTGTGTCGGGACTGCAAGTAGATCTACAGAGATCATTGGGATTAAATGTACATTAATCTAGAAGTGCGCAAAATGGGCATATTGTCACACTGATGTATGCTGAAGTTGGTCACCAGGTAAAGCAGACGTTTTATGATCATGTTATGCAACAGATGCTGTTGAAACAAACTAATTTAACATACATGAGACTATCGATCTTCCCAGAAGAACACAATACGTGTCTAAAGAAGTCCAACTCTTCCTTTAAAGTGTGTTCTGTAGCAAATTAGACCTAGTGTAAATATACATTATAACAAAACCTGGGTGATGGTGGAGGGAGACAGCATCAGCAGGAACGCTGAATTGACCAGGCTGGAGCAGGTCAGGCCATCCTCCGCAAGCAAAAGACCAAAGGGACACTTGCACACAGCCTTGGGTCCTGGGGCCAACACACACATGTGGGAACAGTCCATCCTGTCACAGGGGCTCTCAATGCCGGTCTGGAGCAACGGGTGGATGATCTGCCAGCCAAAAACACAATAGGACCGTTTTAATGTTTTGCATCTTACAATTCATGCTAATAAAACTTAATTAAAATTAATAAATGTACCAAGTGCAATGTGGTAAAGATACCAGTTCTGCAATTCTTTAATCTGCAACTCCAGGATTTTATCATATCCCAAAAAACCCCCCACAAAAGGTTCATGTCATAAATGGAAAGTTTCAAACATACAATGTCATAACTGTGTGTGAAAGCTTGCCGACTTGCCCACATGAAGTGATCCACATTCAGATACAGCATCTCCATTATCCAAAACCAGCCCCACCTCCACCCACGCATCCTTAAGACAGTCTCACCTTCACACCAAAAGGTTGTCGGGGTCTTTTCAGGAGAACTTTGCAGTTTTTTCCAGAGATTTTGTGAGCAGCCTGCACAATTCGCTTCTTGGCATCAGACCAGTAGAGCATGTCATTAAACACGGCCAGGGAGAACGGGTTGTTCGTTTCTTTCATCTGTAGAATCTGAACATGACAGGCATGTAACTTACTTTGGTTTTTCTTAAAACTTTGAGTGTCTTGCCCCATTTACAAAAAATGAAATCCATCTATGCTCAGGTCATTATGGAACAAAGGCCCCTCCCACAAAGTGCCACTTGGTTATGAGGGCAGGTGACCCTTTGCTGGTAGATTTAGCAACGAGTCGTTTAAATTGATTTCAAGTGTGCTAAAGCAGCGACAACATCCCCCTCCAAAATGAATTCACCCGAATGTCATCTCCATCCAGTGTTGTGGATCCAATCGACCTCAGCCTTTCGTCTGTCCAGTAGACTCTGTCAGAGATGGTGTCCACCGCCACACCACCTGGCCAGCCCAGACTGGAGTTCACCACTGCCATCCTCTCTGACCCATCCATCCCAGCACGCTCTATCTTCACTACATTACCAATCTCCGTCCAGAACATCAGCCTGGTAGAAAAATTGACGGAATAAAATTGGTTTATGAGCATTGTAGGATCGTTTAGACAGTGAAATAAAGTCATGCCGACCCTTTTTGTGGCAGCAGTGCTAGAGAGCGAGGCTGATCCAGGTCTTCATCCAGGATGACGCTGTAGTCCAGTGACTTCACAGTGGTGGTGGACAGTCTGATAGCAACAATCTGACTGTTCACACCATCGATCCAGTACAGGTTCCTCCCCAGCCAGTCTACAGCTACAGAATCAGCCCGGACACCTGTGGAAACAAATGGCGTCGCATGTTTTGAGGACGCATCCTTATGCATGACAGTGAATACCTACTCCTCTGCATCAGTGTTACCACACGTAAATGTCATTCACCTACAAAGCACAACCACATATTTGTTGCACCAACCTCCAATCAGAGTTCCTGTGGTCTTTTGGTCCAGTGAGGACCACCTGATGCCATCAGTGTCCAGACTGACCCAGAAGACCTTCTGTTCCCTCCAGTCGTAGTCCAGGGAGAGGATGGCCCACATGGCAGAGGAGGACAACACATCTAGTCTGCCACTGCGCAGGCCAAACAAGAACAGGTCCGTTTGGACCGACGACAGCAGGAAGGGTTCATCTGACGGACGATATGGGTGGTGAATTAATATTTATAATTTCATGTGACACAATAGTGCTTTTATTTGAAGTCGAGGTCACATGGCACAGCTCTCGCAAAGACACGAAGACAAGGAGCCGGGAACGTGTGTGCCGTCATAGTTTGCAAAGTTAAAATAAAATCAAGATCTCCCTTGTTGCATGCAGACTACAAACAGACTTCAAATATATGAGTAAAAGGAAACCACTTGTGTGTTTTGACACTCATTTGCTAAATAAAGTTTATTTCCCATAATCTTAACTACTCCTTCAGCTTGCAACATCTTCAGACTGTTCTCATGCTGTTCTGTGGCTAACTAAAGTATTCAAGTCTACCAAAAAGGACTTTACCAGTAATCTTGCAGTGGCGTCCATCTGCCTCCATTATGTATCCTTGGTGACAGTCACATTGGTATGAGCCTGGAGTGTTGATGCACAGCTGACTGCACACACCTGGGCTCCAGCCTTCACACTCATCAATATCAGCACAGGTCAGCCCGTCCTCCATGAGCCTGAAGCCTGCTGCACAGCCACAGCGCTGCACAGCAAAGACCAAGAGTTACTCACAGGTGCTGCAACGTTACTGGATCCCCCCCCGACCTGCAGGACAGACTGACTTAAGTTCACTTCAAGCACACAAAGTATCTCACCACTCCCTGTGGCGTGCTGTAGCAGCTCTGAGAGCAGCGGCTGTGATCTGCCTCTGCACAGCTCATCTGGCAGCTGCCTCCCTCGTCTGAGCCGTCTGCGCAGTTGGCAATGTCGTTACACACCAGGACTGGATCCAGGCAGTCCTGGCTGCCGCACTGGAACTGGTGAGGGAGGCATGTCACCACCCCACCTGTTACACATGTCATTTTGGTTTGCCTTTTTCCATTTTCACATGTTGCCGAAAGCTCAAATATCTTGATGGAGCTGCCAGAAGTGACCGTTTTATATTCTGAATTTCAGAACATCTTGTTCTCAGTGATCTTAAAAGAAACCTGTGAAATGTGCATCCTCATGTTCATTATTTTAGCCAATATCCATTTTGTTATTACATGCAATTTTTTTCATTGCTTCATTTTTATGAATCTAGAGCACCTGTAACACCTGAGATGTTGCAGTTACTAGGCTAGGATGCCCCGATTTCACTTTAGAAAAGTCACAATTGTAACAACTCCACCTCCTGTATTGTGGAATATATTGGTACTCGCATTCAGTCTCGTCACTGCCATCGTCGCAGTCCTTCGTGCCGTCACACCTCCAGGATGTAGGGATGCACTCCGTCTTCGATTTACACGACCACTGGAACTCACCACAGCTCAGTGGAATCACGGGACAATCCTAAAGAGGAACCAATGGATTATTTTACGGTCCTTTAAACTGGTACTTCACAATTTCAATTTATGAAATTTGAGGCACCAGGGAGGCCAGGTGAATGTAAACCATAAAGTACCTGGCTTTTAAACCTCTACATTAAGCATTTGGCCAACTGAAGTACTATTCTATGTATACTTGTAGTGCTACGAGATAAATTTGTTACATGGCACTATATAAATAACTGCCAGCTCCACGAGTACTGTTCTGGCCCTGACCTTCAGGTGGCAGAGGTGTGTGAGGAAAGACATTAAGATGCGTTTGCTCAAAATCAGTTTTCAGTGTTGATTTACAACAATTTCCCCACATACCTTACATACAACACTAACTATGAATGGGGTCCAACCCACAAAACTCCATGCGAGTCATATTTTAGGATTGCATTATCTTGCTCCTGAACTTGTAGCGTCGTCTGTCTGCTTCTACCCATCAAACTTGTGGCGTTTGTCTTCCAACATTCACCTTCTCATCTGTGCCATCTTTGCAGTCCTGATCTCCATCACAGATCCACTCCTGCACCAGACACTCCTTGCTCTGGGGGCAGCGGTGTTTGGTGGTGCAGGCTGGTGCTTTGGTGCAGCGGTCCTCATCCGAGCGGTCCCAGCAGTCTGGGTGACCGTCGCAGCGCATTGTGGCCGACACACACTGACCACTGGTGCACTTAAACTCCGTGGCACTGCAGCCCTCGTCAGCTACAGAAAGGGGGCAGCAAAGATCATAAAGATGTCCTAATCAAGCAGAGCAGTTTACAGCGAGCGCTTAATATTCTGGTTCAATGACAACATTACCACAGTTTGACTCGTCGCTGCCGTCCCAGCAGTCCCTCTCCCCGTCACAGAGGAAGCTTTTGGGAATGCAGCGGCTCTTGTCATCACATTGGTGAGTGCAGCCCTCCATGCGCTTGACACATCCCTGTTCATCCGAGCGGTCCTGACACTGAGGCACACCGTCACACACCTGGCTCTGCTCTATGCACTTCTTTCCATGGGCACACTGGAACTGGTCTGAAGAGGACACATGCATGAGCAGGATTTCTGGGAGAACTGGGCTTCAAATTGTGTCGCATTCTCCCAGCTTCAGTGGAATTAACTGCCCTCCATAAATGCTGCTGTGAACACACCCCAAATATGTGGTCTCGTCAGCACATAATGCCATTTGTGCATGTTCACTACCCAAGAATGATTTGTGCAATTACATACCATTTTTAGTGACAATATGATCCACTATGACTTCAGTTCTATGCGTTTTGACTTCAGGTTAATGCCGTTACATTTATTAATGGTCCGCCCACCCAGAGCCTGGTTCTGGCCACTGTTTCCTAGTGCTGCTCATGGTGGGAATTGTTGGGTCTCTGTACATAAAGTTATCTGGACATGCTCTATATGAACAAGTGTTATGAGAGAACTGTTGTGAGATGAGCTACACAAATCGAACTAAATTAAAAATTAATGTCACCAACACCTCCTGAAGCAAGCATCATCCTGGACATATGTTGTTGGAAGACAGGCGTTTGATTCTGATGTGCTAAAACATAATTTGAATGAATGCTGCCCACTAGAGGGCAGTAAAGTCATTCTTAACATGTACAGGAGATCACACACAAACCAGCCACCAGATTACCGGTTTCACATGCTGATGAGCAGTCTTCCTCATCCGAGCCGTCGCTGCAGTCTGCTTCTCCATCACAGACATGGTGGTAGATGACACACCCTGTGTTGTCCTTGCAGTGCATAAAGCCCAAATTACACTTGACGGTGGTCAGTGGAGCAGGCACAGAGGTTGCACTGGTCTCGCCCCCTTTTACAGACTGGCCTTCCACTTGGTGCTCTGATGCAGATGGCAAAAATAAAATGGTTAAACATGATTCAAGACTGCGTGTTATGCAAGTATGAAATATGGATGCGGTCATCTCCTAAGACGTGTTCTCAAATCATTTCAGCCTACCACAGTTGGCCTCGTCTGTGCCGTCTAAACAGTCCCTCTCGCCATCACACAGCATGTTTGCAGGCAAGCAGCGACTCTTGCCGTCACAGTGGTGAACACAGCCTGCAGTTTGCTTCGTACATTGCAGTTCATCAGAACGGTCCTGACACTGAGGTGTGCCATCACACACCTGGTCCTTGCTTATACACTTCTTCCCATGGGCACACTGGAACTGACCTGTGAGTACGCAGACAGTCGACATACAGTAAGGTAAACTAAATTACAGTCCATTTGTGCTTGCATTTAAAAAAATAAATGCACTGATATGTCTGAGTGGACGCCAAATAGAATTTTTAAAGTGTGACTTGATATGCGAGATTTTCAGCTGCCACTTCATTAGGTACACCTAGCTTCAACTAATGCAATCTAATGCAACAGTATTATGATAACGCCTCCCTTCACGAAGGTTATAATGTTCAGTTGGTGTTGAAAGGATGTAGTTTGTGGTGCTGGATTGTATTACACTGAGGGGTGTTTGTTAGCCTGCCCTGAATGACATAAGTGTGGTGGACAAATACAAACACCTGTCTGTAGAAGACAGCTCAACACAGACTGCATCCTCCAAACGCATTTCATTTCAACAATTTAATCAAGTTTCAAAAACTGTCCGACTGCATTCGTTTTCTCTTGTGTACCTTATAAGGTGACAGCAGTGTTTCTGTCCCATATAAGCCGATGATTTACCCTTTTATACTTCACAACACTTGATTTATTATGCCAAATAAAATACCATTTTCACTGATGGTCATAACATTAATTCAATCTCAGCGCTGCACCGTGCCCTCGGTGGATTCCCTCCAATACCTTCATCGCATCCTGATGCACAGTCCATTTCATCAGAACCATCCCTGCAGTCAGGCTCTCCGTCACACACATGGCTGTAGAAGAGGCACTCTGAGCCATCCTTGCACAGTTGTTTGCCCAGGCCACACTTTAATGGACCACTTCCAGCTGGAACAACTGTTTGGACCAAGTGAGCAGAAAAAGACAAAATGTCACTGGCGAAGTAGAAATTAAAGTTGATAATGCACCCGTCATTCTGCATCTAAACTGGGAAACATCACTTTGAATCAATTACATCACAAAAACTCTTTTGCTACACCTGGCTCACCTTGCAAGTGCCCCAACAACTGAATTAACACTGCACAAAGAAACAAACGTCCATCCATTGCCACAGATAAAATAAAACAGCCCGAAAAGTTCCAAGGCCTCAATTGTAGCATTTTATAAGGATGCCAGGTGAAGCCACTGCAACCTAATTGAACACCTGAGTGAGGGGAGGAGCTACCATGAGCTGTTGACGTTGTTGCACCTCCTCAAATAGGAAACAGCTATAACTGATTGTGCCATTCTTCTTTCTATTTGTGTTGAAAACGTAACTAATTAGTAAAGGCCACGTGAAAAAGCCTGCAAACCTCTCTGAATGACAGCTAGAAGCACTGACACACAACAAGGAGTCAGTCTTCGTATATCCTCCAATCAGCGTGTGAGGAGGCGGGACTAAGAGCCAGCACGTAGGCAGCAGGTCGGTTTTGTTGTTCCGGTCTCGCCTACCGAACTAGCTCCAGTCGCTGGTAGCAACTTGAGCCTGGTCAGGATCGTCAGCAGAACAACCCTCTGCGGGCGTCTGTGTGTCCGCACGGCGTTTGGAGGGCTGTGCGCGCCGCTCCGGACTCTGGGGTAACTATTGGACTGGTTGGCTGCTTTCTGCACTTGGTGCAGCGTGAGAGCCGTCGGTCCGTTAGCCGGCGGCAGCCAGCGGCGGCAGCCGGGGCGCAGTTTGGAAGAGTTCGTCCGAGATGCTAACTCATCTTGGTGCCCGTGTTTCACTAAAACTCACAAACTACGTTGAGATAAAACAGTAGAAGGGTTAAAGGCACACACTGCCACCGTGCTCTGGGGCTGAGGACAGCCCGGTGTTGTCTGGCGGTAGCTGGTGAAGCGGCGCGGCGCTGTGGACGGTTCTTCGTGGATCACAACAAAAGGATTTTTGATAACAAGCTGGCAGCTAGCTAGCTTAGTTAAGCTAACGTTAGCTGACCTAGCGAAGTGAGGACTTGTCCACGAGTTGCCTCCGATCTTCTCAGTTATTAACTAGTTATTCGCGTTTCGCTACTGGCGAAGACTGTTTGAGCAACATGCTGCTAAGCCCGCAGCAAGCTAACGCTGGTGAACGTGTTGTGAGTCCAGCAGGCCCCCCAGCGGGCAGCTAGCAGCCGGCCATCCCGAGCCAGTAGCTGTTAGCACTGTGGGCAGAATCCTCTGCCTGCTCACCTCCATTACACAGCGTTCACTGCTGTTTGCTGCTCATCTGAAGCTGCCCGTGAGGTGTGAGGCCCGTCCCGGGTGCTGACTGCAGACGTTTGCATGCTAGCTAGCTTGGATGTCGAGCTGACGTCAGGGGGACATCTCTACTTGTTACACTCAGCGAATGTTTAACTTCACACAAGTTAGCGGAAACAGGATTACTGCTTTTAGCCACTGTTTAGTCACTTATAAGCCTTTTATTGTGTTGATGAGACTACATGGCTACTTTTCTGTACCGTATTGTGTTTGTAATGATGTACTCTGTGTGTGACTTTTCTCCCAAGGTGTCATCTGTTTTGCGTGTAACCTGCCAGCACTGGCTTCCATCCTGTGACTCACTGGTCACTCGAGGGGCCCCCATCAGAGCCAGGGCCCAAACTGTAGCTCTAGGTCCCTTCTGTCTGTGTGTGTGAGAGAGCGCTTGTGTTGAGTCTTCTGGAGACTCCCGGCCTGTCCAGCTAAGATGTCCTCCATCTTGCCGTTCACCCCTCCTGTGGTGAAGAGGCTGTTGGGCTGGAAGAAGTCGACCAGTGGAGCAGGCGGAGCAGGCGGTGGAGAGCAGAACGGGCAGGAGGAGAAATGGTGCGAGAAAGCAGTGAAGAGCTTAGTGAAGAAGCTAAAGAAGACAGGCCAGCTAGATGAGCTGGAGAAAGCTATCACCACACAGAACTGCAACACCAAGTGTGTCACCATCCCCAGGTACGCCGCCGCAACGCTGCACCGCTGCTCAGACTAGGGGCAGAGACAAAGCTGCGGCCGTCACACGCTTCTGCAGCTGTGCGTAGTTGAGACCTCCTACATAAACCTTGGGCTGTTAGCAGATGCTGATCCTCAACGTCTCTGTTCTTAACTCTGTTTTCATAATATCCTGCGATCACTACCGAACATGTAAAACTGTTGGAAAGGTCTGTTTAGGGATGCAAAATAGTAGAAGATGAGCTGAACGTTTATGAGATCACAGTTTGTTTACAACTGTACATGCAGTTAGACGGTTTGTACTAATCTCACGGGGAGAGCGACGTTAACAGGGTGAGAGGAGGCGTTCTCTTTATCAGCCAGCCAGCCTTGGTGGCCCAGACTCACGTTCAGCGGGAACGCCGTGTTAACAGATTCATTCCTCACTGATGTGCCGTCAAGCACCACATCAGATGTTTGTGTGTCTGTAGATAGCGGGCTGGTTGTTATCGCCTGAGAACTGTTCTAGGCCGCAGCACTGTTATGTTTGTAGAGATGCCGTGGCCGGCACGATGTGAATGGAGTTATTTCTTGTGGAGGGTGTCTACATGAGAGAGGGTGGGTTACGAACCCAAAACAATGCCAGATTGGGGCATTGCCACCAGCCATGCTTATGTTGGGGCATTTTGATTGTGATTGGGGAGCTTGTCTACCTGACATTCATCATTTGGATTGATTCTAAACACCTAGTTTCCTGCAGTTGCATTTTAGCATCTACAAGCTGCTCTGGCTGGTGGACAAAAGTTGGTTTCCTGCCCTGTCATGTAGTGTTGAATGGTGGTAGAGATCCCACTAAGTGATTCAGTCTAGTACATGTGTCGTGTCTTTTGCAGCATTAACATGTAGAATGTGTTATTGTCCTGTTATTCAGAAGCAACTACACTCATTTGTCTTCATTCCAAGCTTTTCATTTCTTAGTTTTTGGCCATTTTCTTGTGAATATTTTGAGAATGTCTGAAAATGGATTTTTATTCCCCCCCCCCAAGGTTGCCTCCTCCACCCCCCCCCTCTCTTTTGTACCATTGTGTGTCTTCAGTGTTTGTTTGAATGTCTCCAGATAAGTTCAGAGTTATTTTCACAGTTTGATACAATGCCGCCACACTGTTAGAGAATACTCTTTGTCTCACTCATTGTGCGTGTTGGCAGATTCCATGTTGTGGTTTTTTTCCCCTTAATTCTGTCCAAAAAGGCTTCTCTTATTCGAAGGTCCCATCTTTCATTTCCACAGCTGAAAATGAATTTGATGTTTTAATTTTGCCATCAGACTCTAATAAAAGAGGCCTTTTAATGTTCACATTACCCATACTGATATTTCTGAATGAGCCATGTCCCATGTTTATCATTGGTTTTTTGTTTTTGTTTTGTTGTTTTCTCTGTGCGCAGCAATTGCTCTGAAATATGGGGACTGAGTACACCAAATACGATAGAACAGTGGGATACATCAGGCCTATACAGCTACCCTGACCAAACCAGGTGACTATCCTCAACTATTGTATGGTGTTGCATACCACCTTGATGTGGGAGAGTTGGAGGGGACGGACATTGAGAACATCTTTGTTTCTCGTCACCACTCAATTCAATCATCTCCATTTCCTTCCCCTACCTGGTCATATTATGTGTCACCCCCCACCCCCGTGTATCTTCCACCCATCTCACCACCATCTTCCTGTTTGCTGTTCAATCAGATCACTGGATGGCCGCCTGCAGGTCTCCCACAGGAAGGGGCTTCCCCACGTTATCTACTGCCGCTTGTGGCGATGGCCGGACCTTCACAGCCACCACGAGCTGCGCGCCATCGAGGCCTGCGAATATGCCTTCCACCTAAAGAAGGATGAGGTCTGCATCAACCCCTACCACTACCAGAGGGTGGAGACCCCAGGTGAGATGGCTGATCTGTTACCGGAAACATGCACATCTTTTTGATGCAACAATCATGTAGTAGACAATGAAATACATAGTTTAAATCTTCTGAACACTAAGCAGCAATATTTTAGACATTTGCCTGTGTAGAACTAACTGATGTGCTGTTCAGATACTCACGGGAACAATTTTAACATTTTTATTTGAAACGTCCCTTTTTGTTTACTTAAAGGAATAATTCAACATTGCACTCCTTTGCTTTCTTGCTGAGTTACATGAGAAGATCAGTAGCATTAGGTTCGCCTCGCTTGGAAAGTGGACGAGGTCAGATGGGATCAGCAGGGGTGGTGACAAACGGCATGCAGTCAAGAATATACAGGAAGTAACAGAAATAGTTACATCCTGTTAGATCCACCGGAAGGCTACCTGTAGTCTGCAGACCACGTTCGAATAGCTATGGCTGGAATAAACTTTATTATTCATATCAACCACACAAGATACGTTTAATAGATCAAACCTTCATTGCACAACATACAGCAACAATCTGGTGTTAAATATTACAATTGCACAGAAAATGAGGATTTTCAACAATGTGTTTGTGGTCCAAATTAACAGCCTATCAGCTCCTTGATCAGGCGACAGCCAGGCGTTTCCCATAATGCCCTGGGCTCTAAACACCGCGACCGCCTTGCTCTCATGGGGTTATCATTGCCCACCTATGCATGACGTCGGAGCGAGTCGGAATCAAGTCAGACACGAATGTAACTGGCGTGTGTGGTGCTGCGATCACCAGCGATCAATTTTGCGCAGGCGAGGCTCCTCTCGAACAAGCCTATTCTCAGGCCTGTCGGCTAAATATGAAGCTACAGCCAGTGGATGCTTAGATTAGCTTAGCATAAAGACTGTAAACGGGGGGAAACGGCTAGCCTGGTTCTGTCCACGACCTACTGGCCCGTGTAGTTACTCACCATTTCCCCCTGTTCCCAGTCTTTATGCTAAGCTTGATGGCTGTAGCCTTAAACAGTGTTTTAACAAACGGATATGAGAGAGGAGTCAATCTTCACACCAAATGCTCAAGAAAACAAATAATTAATTTCCCAAAGTGTCAAACTATTCCTTTAAGGCGTTTCAGAGGTGGACAATGTTAAAATCTGCAGTGAAACCTGCTTCACCTTGCCTTAACAAGCCATTATCGGTTTAAGATTTCAGTTTAGGTTTCTCTGGGGAGATCTAGTATTTCATCATTGTCTTATTGCTGTTGCAAAGTATTTTCCCACAATAATGAAACTTTTTTTTGCATTAAAAGCATATAAGTTGATGTTAGTCTAAGTCATCCCTTCTGACACCTTCCCCAACGCTGTAGTGCTGCCTCCTGTTCTTGTGCCAAGACACTCAGACATCCTGCCAGAGCTGCCACCTCTGGATGACTACACTCATTCCATACCTGAGAACACCAACTTTCCTGCAGGAATCGAACCTCCAAACAACTATATACCAGGTGAGTTTATCAGCCTAACGGAAGGCTTACATGACGCGCTAACTGAAACAGACACATTTATCACACGCTATCTAGTTTGTATAGTTGTTACTGTAATATTGTCTTAATCAAAGAGAAACTTGTGACTCTCTATATTTTGGGTTTAGCTGTGAATTTCCTCTGCTTTTACTATTTTCATCCCCTCATGGAAAATGTGATATTAGTAAAATATGATTTCAGTAGCTTAAACCGCCATATTTAAATTGTGATAAGCTGATGTTTGCATCAATGCATCACTCCCACAGAGACGCCTCCACCGGGCTACATCAGCGAGGATGGAGAGGCCAGCGATCAGCAGATGAATCAAAGTATGGACACAGGTACTGCAGACTAGCAACTCCTTGTCCTTTCCTCATGAGTCTGCCTCACCTCCCCAGCCAGCTCAAGGTCAAATCACATGTTTTTTCACGGAGTAAAACAGTTAAAGATGCATATGTGATAAAAGCAGCGCACCAGATGACGATATTTAGAGAGGAACCTAACATCACTGTAACGCTTTAACACCCTCCTTTGCTGCAACAAACATGTTTCACCAAGTTTGGAATGATGAACTGCAGATATGTGATTTGACCTGGTGTTTCCCAGTGAGTTGGTACTAACTGGGACCGGCTCTGCTCTACAGTAGAAGCCAGTCTGGGATCAAAGTTTCAGGACGAGTTCGGTTTGAGAATGTTGCCCAGAGAGGTTGCAAAATTCGTTCACATGCTTTTTAGACTCTTTTGAGTTTCAATAGGAACTTTAAATTTAGGAAGGATGGGACACGTTTGTCTCCAGTTGGTGGCGTACACGTTCGTGCAGGATGTACCCTGTCTGTCCTGCTGTAACACTCCTGGCCGGCTCCAAATTCTCAGCCTCCAGAGTGTGTTTACATCCTCAATGTGCTGTTAATGATAACCGCAGCAGCAAGCTACTAAGTTTTATAGATCACCCATTTTGTTATTTGTGCAATCAAGTAAGTTATAGTTCAAAGAAACGGTCATGTCAACGAACCGCCAACAAGCAAGACGTGGACATGAGGCTTTCGTTATGGCAACGGCGTCTCTTCGTCACTCTAATGCAAACGGATCGGTTGGAGGTATTCCTTTGCAAGGCCGCCAGTTCCATCATGAGTCTTTGATCTGATCCACCTGTTCCCCCGTGTTATGGCCTCCGGTGAACACGTATCGATGACTTCCTGTATTCTTTGTCAGGTTCTCCAGCAGAGCTTTCCCCCAGCACTCTGTCTCCTGTCAATCACAGCATGGGTGAGCTGCAAATCCCTCCCATCTGAAACAATACGAAGATTAACACAATACAGAACCAACAAGCACTTAGTTAGATTAGCATTATACACAGACATGTGCAGCGCCTGTGATGTTTCATCAGCATATGAACAGACTACTGGGACTGTACTGACCTCTGAACCTCTACTGTAGACCTGCAGCCGGTGACGTACTCGGAGCCAGCCTTCTGGTGCTCTATAGCCTACTACGAGCTGAACCAGCGCGTGGGCGAGACGTTCCACGCCTCTCAGCCCTCGCTGACAGTGGACGGGTTCACAGATCCATCAAACTCTGAGCGTTTCTGCCTGGGCCTGCTTTCTAATGTCAACAGGAACGCCACTGTGGAGATGACCCGGAGGCACATAGGTATGGCACCGATTTCGGTAGCTTCACAGCAATGAATGGCCTGTAGACGAGCTGTTGGCCTCCTGCACACGAACGCCGCTCAGGTCAAATCTCCTGTTCACTGTACAAAAAGGTTCTGTCTGTTTTAACAGGAAGAGGAGTTAGACTCTACTACATTGGAGGGGAGGTATTTGCTGAGTGCCTGAGTGATAGCGCCATCTTTGTCCAGAGTCCAAACTGCAACCAGCGGTATGGCTGGCATCCAGCAACAGTGTGTAAAATTCCTCCAGGTAAGATGCTGAAGGTGGCACTTGTGTAGCAGTCGGGGATTGCCAGGGTCTTTAAAAAGTATTCAAAGGTATTAAATCAGTTTAGCAAAAGTTAAGACCCTTTAAATGATTAATGTCTTAATCTGCATTTTACGAGGTGTTAGTTTTTGGAACATAGATTCAGACAGACAAAATAAAAGTATAGTACTGTAAATGTAAGGTGTGACCAGTTCCAACTTTGTGGCGTTGCAGTCTTAAAATATGTTGAAAAGGTCTTAAGAGGTTTGGAATCTAACTTCAGGACTGAAATTGACAGTAACGTGCCCATTGAAGAACATAAAGTTATAGATTGGATATCGTCTGGGTGTGAATATATGGATGAAGCTAAAGAAGACCACCATGCTGTACCCTGAATGATGGTTTATGATGTGCATATGCCACCAAAAATGAATTAACATAAAAATCCACATCCTGTGGCCTTCAAAGTTGTCTCTGAAAGGTTTGTAGTTCGCTCTGTTGTGGTGCAGCTTGGATTCATATCTGTTTCAAAGGATCCTCACTGCGGACCCAGACTCGCACAAAAAACCCAAATCAAAGGTATGGCAGCGTCCATAGAAACCTCTCCATCCAGTTCTGCTGTACAGTCCACTCCTCACCACTGACCAGTCCCCAGTCAGTCAGGTTAGCTGTTATCACATGCCTGGAAGGCTGATTCTACAATAGACACAGTGTAAAGGTGAAATGAAAAGCATGCTAAATGAGTGGAATCACTACCAGCCAGTCACAGCTCTGGTTCTGATTCAGCATGAGGCCAAGCACTAACCACAAACACACTGGACTTGGGGTGTCAAGGCCCTGAGATTTTTTTTATTTCATCTATCACTTGGAAAACCCTCATTCACAGTTTACCTCTGTTCCTTTTTAGGATGTAATCTCAAAATCTTCAACAACCAGGAGTTTGCAGCGCTGCTGGCTCAGTCAGTCAACCAGGGCTTTGAGGCGGTCTACCAGCTCACCAGGATGTGCACCATCCGCATGAGCTTCGTCAAAGGCTGGGGAGCCGAGTACAGGTGAGCACTGCAGTACCACATTCAAACACGCTACACATCTACTCGGTCTGAATGACACAGATTTCTAAACCTGTGGAAAACGTCTTACTAATTCCGTGTGTTTGCCCGTGTACAGTGAGTTTCTCTGATCCGAAACGTTAAGGAAGTGATTCTGACGGTGCCTCACAGTCTTGGTTATGCATTATGGTCTTAATCTCAAATGGAGACCTAGAAACCACAGCATCCACTTCCTGGCAGCAGCGATGCGTGTTGTATGTGATGAAGCATCATCAGTCGCATGCTGCGAGGAGTGAACGGCTGCGTCGGCACAGACATTAAAAGCCTGCGTCTTTGCTTTGCAGGCGGCAGACTGTCACAAGCACACCGTGCTGGATCGAGCTGCATTTGAACGGTCCGCTGCAGTGGCTGGATAAGGTTCTGACCCAGATGGGGTCCCCATCTGCACGCTGCTCCAGTATGTCCTAAGCAGCTAAGGAAACGCCCCCCCAAAAAACACAGCCCATTACATGATCATTAAATTCTAAACTTGTGAGTCCTTTCATGAAGAAAAAAATAAATGGAAACCCCACAGAATTAACTTTCTGTACCATTGTTCATAGTATTTGTGGCCCAGTTCCACATCCCTCTTTTAACTTTACACACACACACACATGCAGACTTTTCAGTAAAAGATTTGGCACTTTGTTACCCATTTATGTCATGCACCTTGTTAAATTGCTTTTCCCAAATCCTTAATATTAGATCTATTTGTGGTACAAATAAAATGTATATTGGTTTTTAGTCCAGGAAGTAGGGGAAATACCAAAAATATCTGTGAATAGTTTCTCAGTATTGAAGATTGCTTGTATGAGTAACACGAGCTTGATGCCCCCCCAACCATTATTCTGACCCTAAGTTTACTTTTCTTTGGAAACGTGGCCCCGTCATTAGTCAGGGGGAGGTGTCTCGGTGAACAAACGCCACAATGTCTTTATGAAATTTGATTGAATTGACTTTGGCAGAATGGCCCTCTTTGTAACGCGACGCGTGTCGTTATAAGACATGCTTCTTAATGGACAAATAGGAATGTTGGTTAAAAAAATCATTCAAAAAGCCCAAATTAACTGCAAGCTGGATCTGGCTGCAGTTTATTTCTTTGTCATTATATGGCACCCTACGTGTCCAGCCTGGCATGGAAGCTAATGACATGTTGGCCAGGCTTTGCGAGGTGCACTGGGCAGGGACCAGAGAATATCAGCTGTTATCAAAAGCTTTTTCTCTCGCTGTTTTTGACGCGACACTGGGAGTCCTGGGGGTCTCCATGGTGACGCATTAAACGTCTCGCCAGGAGAAATTGAAGGTATCAATGAATTAATTCTGTTTTTAGCCTATATCCCCATTGTTTTGCTACTTTTTTGTATTCTCATGTATTTTTATATATAAATATACTTAAAATGTTCTGTCGTTCACTTTTTATTAAAGTAATATTTTCAAGACCACAGCTGTTTCTAAAGTGACATGGAGGGCATGGCTCATTCCTTCGTTTTACCCAAAAGGTTCTGTTTGAATGAATTTCCAGTTGCAGCTCTTTGTCTTGGTAGAGAAAGAGAAACTCCACTGCCCCACATGATGTGTAGCCTGTTTCTATCCTTTGTTTTTCCAAAGAAATCTGGTGCATTTAAAGTACACAAAGCAGATTTGCCTGAAACCCAAAATCTACTTTCCTGCGATGGGTTTAATGATTCCAGAGGCGTGTAAAACTTCGAAATGGCCATTCATTCATTCATCTCTTCACTTTTTTTGAAAAACACACGTGACCTCTTGTAGCCTTTTGGTGCTTAGTCAAGCGGGTTTAGGTCAAACGGATGTAATTGGCTTTTGAGACGTTACAGAAACATGGGAGGAGAGCGGTTTTCTGCCGTGAGAGCAGAAGAGCGAATGTGCCTGCACACTGGGACATTCTGTGTTAATGTGTGTGTTGTATTTGTTCTGTCTATAAAATACAGTATGTACAACCAGACTTATTAGCTTAAACTCTGCCATTGTTGTCATTATGTGGCACGTTGTCCCTCCTCCCTTCTATCTGATGTAAATGTCTTTACCTTATGGCACTAGTGATTGTACTTTAAGTGCACCTAGTGAAGTTTGGATTTGGGGAGCTGAACCATGTGTTAGGGTCCAGTGTTGCGTTGTTTTTATCTTTGGCCTACAACATATGAATGTGAAAAAATACATTACAAAAACTGACGTGGACCAGACGTACATATACATAACAGTAGTACAGTATGTGTGTATTTAACAGTAATCTTTTTGCAAAGCAGTCAGTAGATGTTGTTTTACCAGTAGAGGGCGGTATTGATAGAGCAGTTGTTTTTTTTTTTTGTCTTTGTTTTGTTTGGTTTTTTTCTGACCATAAGCTTCTCAGGCGTGTGGCATATTATGCAGACTTCATAAAACACTAATAAAGATTTTTATTCTCATGATTCTGCCTGTCGTGTGTGTTTCTGGATTGTAGATATTGGGGATATTTGTCACTGAAACACAGCTGAGGACTGGTAGGCTGATATCAGGTAGTCCACAGTAATGTCTCATGTATTCATATTATTTCACGAGTGTTACATTTGCTCAAGTACTGTATTTGAGTACAAATGTGACATTCTGAATGATTTAATTGTATTTGCTTGTACTCCAGTTTGTTTATCAGACAGCCGTAGTTTGCAGATTCAGATTTTTATACACAAAACATAGTCTACAAAATATGATGCATTGAAATAGTACTTACACTGTTGCCTCAGTAATGATGATCAGTAAAAGCATCTCAAAAGAGGAAACTCAGCATCTGGTGTCCACGAATTAAAGCAGAAAGTCGACTCTTCAATCACAAGTTGATTCCTTCGTTTCAAAGTGTACAGACACTTGTGTCACTGTCCAAATACTGATGGACCCGACTGCATATTTAGCAGGTAATGCTTATTGATTTACTTGATACTTTAACATAATTTTGAATACAGCATTTGAAATAGTGTTCTTAGTACTTTAGTAAAGGATGGAGTACTTCTCACAGCTGATGTGCTGGAATGTAACCTAGTACATTTACTCACTAACTGTAAACTTAAGTACACATTTGAAGTACTTGAGTTTCCATTTTCATGGTAATGTATACTTCTAGTTAACTACATTTCAGGAGGAAATGTTACATATATTTCACAGCTTTTATGTTTCGGGTCTTTTTAACCTTTCAGAGTTTACATGCAAGTCACGTGACCAGTGATCCAGAAGCATATAAAGCAGATAAAAGAAGCTCCACCTGCAACATATTACTGTTCCCGTCAGTAAGAACCGTCATTACTTCTTTACATTCTGATATCTTAAGTACATTAATGCCTCTGTACAACGTGTAAGTGTACAGCACCTTCCCGTTGTCTCGATGAGCAGCGTGTCCAGCGGTCACAGGTTTGTCCTTCCTCAGCCACCGTACGCTACGTAACCCTGAGCTAGCCTGCAGCTAGCTGGCTAGCTGTCACGGAAACATGGCTTTTACGTTGTATTCTCTCATCCAAGCAGCGATCCTGTGCGTCAACGCGGTCGCTGTGTTGCACGAAGAAAGATTTCTGAGTAAAAGTAAGTGGCTGCAGATGTAAGTGTGTTAGCTACAGGCTAATGCTAACTAGCTAGAACAGTTGACAGAACGCTTTCTGTTCTAGTCTGCCATGAACGGCTACAACAGAGAGGCTGTTCACCATTTAAACTCTAATGAATGTTCGCTACGATTCCTACTTTTAAAAGCCACAAACAACAATCAGACATCACACATGTAACAGGAGGTGGGGGGTTAAAATACCGGTACAAACACTGAAGGCAAGTTCTACAGTGTCTTTTTATTCAAAGTAAACAGTACTTTGTCAAAGCATGTTTTATTTTTCTTGTAATAATGAACATCTATGTGTGTCTGTGCATTTGAACCAGTTGGCTGGGGAGTTGACCAGAGTGTCGGAGGGTTTGGTGACGAACCAGGAATCAAAGTGCAGCTAATGAATCTTATCCGCTCTGTGAGGACAGTGATGAGAGGTGGGCGTCCACACACACACACAGACAGACAGACACACAGAGTCAGACACAGACAGACAGATACACACAGACAGACAGATACACAGAGTCAGACACACACACACACACACATACACACACACACACAGACAGACAGACACACAGAGTCAGACACAGACAGACAGATACACACAGA
>JAVQJF010056406.1:0-37014 GCA_036023855.1 Gadopsis marmoratus
GGGAGAGAGGAGCTCAGTGCATCATGGGAAGTCTCCTGGGAGTCTAGGCCTATAGCAGCATAAGTAAGGGGAGGCTCCAGTAAAAATGTAACTTAAGAGGGATCTCATATATTAGAACATGCCGGCTAATAAATTAGGAGCCATCCATTGGTGATATTCACTAGAGAACAGTTCCTTACTCCTAGATATGTTGTAATAAAATTTATATAAATCATAATAAATGAGTCCTTTAGGGGTCATGATTTATACATATGAATGAAAGCGCACACCCCTGAGCAGTTCTTCAGTTGGCCAACAGGAATATGGATTACAGATATAAATACCAGTAGTGTGTTGGAATATTGATGAGCAAGGAAAAAAGGCAAATAAATTCATATAATCTTTATTTCTTCATAAAACTGTGTACATCGATGTAACCGCCTTCATGCATAGACCACTAACAAGAGCAAGCAGTGAAGTTTATGTCTGGCACCCATTATTTACAACTCCAACTACAACATAATGTTTTGAGTTAATTTGATATTTACCAGCCCAGCCCGTCGCCCAACGTTACCTGGGATTGGCTCCAGCCCCCCCCCCCGCGGCCCTTCGGGATAAGCGGTATAGAGAATAAATGAATGAATGCTATTTACCAGTTTCTGATGATCTCTGCACTTCAGACGCATTTTATAAAACTTGGACACTTGATCATTTTCACAACAAGAAAGACCGAATGCAGCATGATCTCATCTTATCGCTGTGGGAAATGGAGATCCAGAATCAGGCTTGCTTTAATTGGTAGTATTATGTCTATGATCTCCCAGGCCTCGCAAATAAATGATTTCCTCTGTGAGCAAAGCAGGTATCGCACCTGATATCAGCAGAGTTCTACTAACTGAAATGTGCATGGTTCTGCTGCCCTGTCCCGATACATTAACAGTTAACAACACCATAATGATAATATCCTGCATTTCTCTTTCCAAAATGCAATAGTTTCAAGATTTTCAGTGACTACAATGACAGCCAGGGATAATGATGTGCATGTGTTCTATGTTCTCTTGCAGGCTAAAGGTGTTCCGCTGTTCCCGTGCATGGATTGCAGCTGTGCATTCAAGAAGTTGGGCAGTCTGAATGCCCACATCAGCAAGATGCACATCTCTGTGATTGAGGTGCCCTCCAGCATTTCGGTAAGAGAACGTATGCAGAAAACACGAGCAGAAAAGGTTGTTAAACTTCCCAGCATCCACTTTGAGCATATTCAGGTATTCATCTGACTGTGACGATTGAGTTTAATGAGACATACTAGAGTTCTTGCCACACAGTTAGTTGTGTTAAGTTTTGAAGTCAGTAGCTGTGTTTTCAATCACAGAGAGAGAGATTACATTTCGACAGTAATTCTGACCATTTACGTTAACGTTTACGTACACGTTAAGAGTGTTTCTGTGGAGTGACTGTATCTCACTTGGTTGATTTAATTTTTCCTGTCTGCTTTAACTTCCCTGTGTTAAGTGGTAAGCTGCTATTTCGCATTCAAAAAGGAAGATTAGGGTTAGGGTAGGGTTAGGTAATACTGCTAATATATTTATTCTTGCAAACACAGACAGGTACAGGGTACCACAAGTGACAAACAGATGGCATCTAGTTTAAACATGTAAATATATTTAATTGTGAATTTTCCGTTAGCATTTGGTACTTTCCATGCTTCATTGCCGAAAACTCTAAAGGCTTCAGCTTCATTTGCACTAAAAGAGCAGCACTCTTCTTCAGTTTTTATTACTTTTTCATTCTGCCATAAATCAAGCTAATTTGCCCTGGCATGCCATCTAAAATGCTGAGTAGAGCCTGTCAATCTTCTCAGTCATGGCCTGCCCTGTTTACAACAATGGTAGTAATGTGTCAACATTCGTTGGTAACTAGTAGGTGATTAATTACTCATTATTATTTGCAGTTCAGTGATGTTAAAAAGCTACATGCTACATATCCACAGATAACCTAATCCTGTATATGTAACCATAACTACTCTCTCTATTTATTTCATTGTCTTTGTGCATCATTGCCATTTTCAGTCATGCATCATGCCAACAGATGTAGACACTAATTAAAATTTTGTTCAATAATGGCCAATTCTCTGCTAATTTTATTCTCCAGTGAACCCCTAATAAAAATCAGTCAGCTTTCAAATTGCGGCCTGTCCTGATCGTGTGAATGGCCCTTTGTCAAATCGGTCCTCGTCTTCTTTCTTCCCTCCTTTTCGCTCCATTCCCTCTTTTCTTCTTCTCCCCTTAGGAGACAGAGACGACAGGGCAGGCTCCTGGGGGGTCAGAGGGCGGCGAGGGGGTGACAGATGTCATCCAGCAACTTCTAGAGCTGTCTGAACAGGTCAGCGGGGAGACAGCCCAGCCTCAACCCCCAGAGCCAGCTATCACCATGGAAACAGCCATCAACCAGGACATCCTGCAGGTGAGCGAAGGACAGTCACCCACGCTAAATAAAAGAGACGATCAGAACAAAGCTCAGTAGTATTCAGGGGATCCACAGACTGACTGGGAACCACATGCCTCACACCTAGCCTAGAGTATGTGATTCAAATACTATTCTTAAAGCAAGACTTTAAGGACCACCACTGTTCCGATCCCTCAGTGTTTACATGTGACAAAACGCCACATTTAGAATATTATTCTTGCTTTCTGTCTGTTTGAGCTCCCCTCCCCCCCCCTCCCCCCCCCCTCACACACACATGACAGTGTTTTTTCATAATCTCAATAAAATTTCAGAGCACAGCCCTATGGTTGACTGTCCAGGATGTACCCCGCCTCTCGCCCGATGTCAGATGGGATTGGTGGGATTATCACTGAGCTTTGGTTTTTGATGACAGTTTAATTTTATTGGCTAATCTTTTGTCAATATTTACCACATTTTTACAAGTCAAATTGTTGCATTTTTAACATAATGATTAGGTTTAGTATTTTTCATAAGAATTGAGAAAACCTTCAGCTGTAATATTCTGCTGCCACAGCTGCTGGCAAAGACCACAGCTTAAAAATGCCAATAAACTACAGTTCTTTGAGCAGATTTCTGCTCTGTTTCCATAGCAAGCGCTGGAGAACAGCGGGCTGAGTGTGGTCCAGCCGCAGAGTGAAGCCGCATCAAGAGAGACACAGAACCAGACCACTGAGAGCGTTGCTTTAGACAACAAGAAAGTTCCCGACAAACCAGCCAGGGAGAAGAAAAGGAGCATTTTCAAGAAACCAATACAAATGCCAGGTAGTTTAAATGCAAGCCATGCTGTAGAAAAGTTGACTCCGTAAAAATCACAGAAAATGTCCAAATTATAAGTAAATATACCGAACATTTACAGCTTGAAAAATACATTTTAAATATTTGCTTGTCTTATCTGTGTCGGAAATTATAAAATGATGTCTCTGTTTACTAGCTGCTGTTCAAAGTAAATAAGAAAATGTGTCATTTCATTTTTCAAACTTTATAAAGTGAACAATTAATGATTTACGGAGATGATAGATGGATGTATTCATAATAAGAAAACAGCTTTCAGTTGCAGCACCAAGCCGTCGACTGTCAGAAACACTGGGCAGCTGCTTCACTCAGCCTTCTCTTCCAGGCTCCATCAGGGAGGAGAATGGTGTTCGTTGGCACGGCTGCCCGTACTGCTCCAAGGAGTTCAAGAAGCCCAGCGATCTTGTTCGCCACATCCGCATCCACACCCACGAGAAGCCTTTCAAGTGCAAACAGTGCTTCAGAGCTTTTGCTGTCAAGAGTACCCTCACAGCACATATGAAAACGCACACGGGTATCAAGGCCTTTGAGTGCCAGTGCTGTCTGAAGTGCTTCTCCACTTCGGGCAGCATGAAGGTACACATGCGTCTGCATACAGGTGAGAAGCAGGTCCACTTCATGAACCGGTTACATTTAAAGCCAAAGTAAATGCATACATTCGAACACACTTATAGCACTTTATTTGCTTATTCCTAATGTCACATCACAAATACACCTGTTAAACAGTATAATGTATGCCAGCATAATTAGTATGTGCAGAAGTTAAAGGAGACCTATATGAGCTTTTAACATAATGTTTTCAGTTTCCTGGCAGGCGCTATTACTTAGTCTTCAGCTACATGTTATTGTAAATTATACAGCAAATTACAAAAGCTGGACCTGTGTAAATATAGTGGTGCCGCTACAGCTACGTCCCTCATTTGCATTCATGTGTTTGCAATCATTCTGTTTTTGCTTCTTCTTAGAGAGATTACCTTAAAGAATCATCTCCTGGACATGAAATGTCACCATTAGTGTGAATAAACAAAACTGTATCAGTCAAATTATTATGTGCATTTGTGCATTAGGTTTTGTCTCTCTAACTGCTATGTAATGGCACTGTCTATGTTAGGTGTTTACTTTAGCTCTGGTTATGTGTTAGCTCTAAGCTAAGGCTTTTGATAAATATGCTGTCAGCTGTATTTCTCACTAAGGCTTTGTGCTTATGCAGTTTCATATCTTTGTCACTTTCCCTTGTGCTGTAATTTTGTTTCATAGAAATATATATTGTCTCCTGCTAACTGAAAGGTGTTGTAACCTTTTGTAGACAAAAATTAAATAAAATTATATGAGCTTGCTTACATTTTTGGTTTATGTGTGAATTTCATATTATTTATTTAAATTGGGTTAGGGATAGGAAATTATATTATTTTTTGGAATCTTTTGATGTTTGTGTCAAAGTACATATGTCAGAATCAGTCCAATTCTCTAAATACTAATTCTCCAAAAGTGCTGTCTTTTACCCACTTCTCCTAGGTGTACGCCCCTTCCCCTGCCCTCACTGTGACAAGATCTTTCGTACATCAGGACACAGGAAAACCCACATTGCTTCTCACTTCAAAAGCCTACAGCAGAAAAAGCACAAGTTTCCCCGAAAACCCAACAAAGCCAAAGTGTCCAAGAGTAACCTACCTCTGCCTGATATCCCCCTACAGGAACCCATCCTCATCACTGACTTTGGTAAGAGCATGTTTTTACAGGCACGTGGGGGTGATGTTGCATCTGTTTTCACAATTGTAAACACACACACACACACACACACACGCACAAACACTTTTTTAGTTTAAGTGATGAAGTGGAATGCATTGTTCAGTTGTTCATGTTTCTTCATGTCGGCCTCATGTTTCTGCACACAATGAAATGTGTTTTCACACGGAAGTCCACATGTTGCTTGTTCACATGTTGCTTAACAGGCCTCATCCCATCCCAGAACCCTCGCCTGGCTTTCCAGCAATACCTGGAGGTGGTGGGCAATGACCGGCCATACAAGTGCCACTTCTGTAGTAAAGCCTACAAGAAATCAAGCCACCTGAAACAGCATGTCAGGTAACGCTTCTTTATAACACTGCACGTCCAGTACATAATCTAAAAAGAGTTTTGGAACGTCCAACGCTTGATTTCTGAGAGAGAATAATAGGTAATGGAAGATACCATCTTCTTAGGCATCACAGTGTCATTGAATGTTTATAGATAATGTGACGTAGTGGAAGCGGCATCGCCAGCAACTACTGGTTCTGTATGACTTGATCCAGTCTAAGGCAGTATCCCTGATGCTTGAATATTTTTCCAAGAGAATGAAAGTTAGGGTATTCCTTTCCATTGTAACAGAGAATGGTTTCACCTGTGCTACTGGGAGATTGATGGAGTGTTTGAGAGGGCAGAGCAGCAAATCTCCTAAATCTGTTTTTAAATGGTTCTTATGAATTTAACCTAGATTATCATGCCATAGAATTACTGAGAATAGTGTTCAGCTTTGAAAGTTTACTTTAGTATAAGACTGAAGCTCATCGACAGACAAGTAATCAGTTAGAGGGAGGAGAGAGCAGAGCAAGAGAGGACACGTTGACAGGTGGTGAATTTAGTGTGTTTAAGAAAATACCAAAGGAGGTGAGATGACACTGATGTGAGATAGTAGAGGGTGAGGAGGAAAGAGTGGAGTAGTTAAAAGGTGGATAGAAGAGAAGCAGCTGGGTGGTGTTCAGCAAGAACACCCCCAATTTCCCCTTTTTTGCAAATCTAATACTGTTTTTAAAAGTCCTTTAGAGACGTTGTACCTATACAGCACAAGGACTTTGTTAAAGTAACTTTAAAATGCCCCTGTCAGTGTTGCATAAAATAGAACACTGGAACATCACTAGGAATGATAAGTATCCTAATCACTCAGCTGCTCTAATTTGAACTTCCTAGCCATTTAATTATGACAGACTTCCAGCATTTTTGTCTTTGTTTCAATATTGACAGGTTAATTTAAATAATGGCGCTGTCATTCTTGCAGTGCATTTTAAGTTGGTCACGCCTCCATTCCATTCGCCTTCTTTGTTGGCAGGTTAAAACGAATCATATCTCAAACAGAGGGTCCATATCTGTCACTACTGATAGTTCCCCCTTGATTGACTGATGACCTTGGATCAGCAGGGAATCTTATTCAAATTGGCTATGTGATAAATATAGCCTGACGTTGCCAGACCAATTTGCAAATTTGAAATAGTCTGGAACCTCTAAGTTCATTTTCGCTTTCCAAGGGGCGCAGACCCGAAATGCCTCAGGACACGGTTGGAGAGACCTACAACCAGTCAGAGCAACGAACCATGTGACGTAGCACTGAGCGAATCCTGTCGGACGTACGGCAAACACATCTATTTATCAACAAAAACTTTAAGTGCAGTTTGGAAAATATACCGTCCTGTTCATTTAAAACTGACACGATAGCGAATGCAGAACGTTCAACATCAGCGGCAGCCATGTTGGTTGTTTCCAAAAATGCCTCAACGGCTCTCCTCTTCAGGCTACAGTCAACGTATCAAACCTGCCCAATGTTAGATATGGGGTTGCACCAAACCAAACACAGTAACGTTCTACCATGTCCCGAAGATGTAACAATGTTTTCTTTTAATTTTGTTAATTAATTGCAATATGTTTTCAGTATAGATTTGACCACATTTTAAATAACTTCAATTCAATTGATCAGTATTAGCCCCCAATATCTCATATTCTCACAAAACAAACCGTTTTAATAACATGTTACTGCTCTATACTTTGTGTCCCACTTAAAACTAAATACGGAAACTACAGTTTTATGCCTAACTAGTTTAGTTTTGCCATCCTTCTATCACCCCAGGTCTCATACAGGAGAGCGGCCCTACAAGTGTGTGCAGTGCAGTCGGGGTTTTGCCTCCTCAGGAGTCCTCAAGGCTCACATCAGGACCCACTCAGGCCTAAAGGCATACAAGTGCCTGATGTGCGACACCACGTTCACCACCAGCAGCAGCCTGCGACGCCACATGACCACCCACAGTGACCTGCGACCGTACATGTGCCCCTACTGCCAGAAGACCTTCAAGTCATCGCCCAACTGCAGGAAGCACATGAAGACGCACAGGTTTGTTCTTTGCCAGTTGGTTTGTTTGTGGTTGTGTTCGTTTGCTCTTTTGTGCACTTTTTGCTTTGTACTTAGAAGCATGCAGTGACAAGGAAGCCACTCACTTAAATATAGAAACGCAATGCACCAATCGTTATTTTAAATCTATGCTTCTGCCTTTCTTGTTCTGCCAAACCAGGTATGAACTGGCCCAGCAGCTGCAGCCCCAGTCAACAGAAGACCCCTTAGGAGGGGGCACTGTGGCCCATGAAATGCAGGTGGAAATAGAGGGAGATTCCCTTGAGCAACCTTCTGCTACCTCGGCAGAGCAGCAAAGCATGCTGGGACTGGGCCAGACAGAGGTTGTGAATGGAAGTCAGCAAGTGACATTGGAGGCACCCCTGACTGACCAAGGAGAGGGTAAGCAGGGGCGGGGGCCAACAAAACAGCCATAACAAGGTGCAAAATAACCACACAAAGACACAAAACAAACTCAAAGAGACTCAAAACAATTGCAAAGAGAATCTAAATGACTGCAAAGAGACGCAAACAGACTACGGAGAGATGCAAAACAACTACAAAGAGCAAAATGACCACAAAGACATATGTGGCATCTCATTTTGCCCTGAAATGTGACGTACTCAGACATCACAGAATTCTTCTAATCCCTAAGTTGTTGTTTGAAATTCTTAAAAAAATCTTTTAACAAATGTTCATCAAAAGTGATACTGTTATGACAAAAGGTGTTGGATTATTTGCGATTTTGTTGTAATGGCAATTTCTGGCTCTCTGGAAAAAAAAAAAGAAGAAACAACATCAATGGAAACCTCTCAAACCACTGCTGCAGCATGATCAACTTCTTCATGGTTATCTGTTAGTTCAGTATACAAACACTCTTGTTTACCCAAAACATGGCTAAGTGCACTACCTCCAGTGGAGCTTCAGCACTTTGTGGAGAGTAATAGCACGGCATGGCTAACCCTGTTATCCATCTACAGACCAGGACCTGGCCTCTGAAAATAGAGGTCATCACTGTCCTTCAGAACCAAGCAGATGCACATAGTCGATCTCCTAAAACGCTGTGGCTGCCTTAGAATGGGCTTTCTGAAAACACACAAAACGCATGTCTTGTGGTCAGGTTCCGTACTCTTGACCTCGGCTATCTATGTTTTAATAGTGTATAGACTACAGTTTACCCTGCATACAAAGGGTGTACAGTGTTACAATTTAAAGGCGACAAGTCCATGGAATGTAGTATTTTCATATCGATCCCAAAAGCAACACCTGTGGCAATCAGCTAGACCTAGACCAACCTATTTTTATTGTCACTATGGATCTCTTCTCAGTTTGCATGACTATGCAGCTATTTCCACATGTGAATACTGTTAATATTGATCAGTGGCCTGTGGAAATGCAGTTGGCAAACACCACCAAATATGGAGACAAAAATAACAAGACCAGAAGGATTGCACTAAGTAATCTGCTGTTTAATAACACTTTAAGTCCATAGTACTTTTTTTAAACCATAACTAGATGCAGATCAGTGAAAATGCCCTTTCTATCGATCTTTGTCTTGTGAGTACAAGAAGAACCTGCTGTAATGCTGTGCATCTCTTTATCTCTCTCTCTGTGGTGACAGACTCGTACGTGACTACCCAGCATACTTTGCCTCAGAATATCGGCCAGTTTGAGACACCAGCACTCCCTCAGCCTGCCTTTGACCAGCAAGCTCTAACCCAAGGTACAAACACAAACACGTTCTGTCTCACCGACACCTCTTATGCTGGCCTTTTCATTCTGGATTTTGCCACAGAAAACAGTCTATGTCTGCAATGCATGAAAATACACCATGGAGTGCATGTCATCTCTTATTGTGCAAAACATACGTTTTCTGAATGAAAAGTAAATAGATAATACATTTTAGCGTGTCACTTATCGTTTCAGTAATTACCCTGCAGTGTTGTCTGCTAAAAGCCTTAATTGATTGTGCAGTGCGCAATCGTTGGAATCAAGAAACCACATTAGTTATGAAATCGTTCACTTTAGATTATCATTAAAAAGAAACCAATCAAACAAAACCCTTAATGATAGAATACGCATTCTATCAACCTCGCTAGTTTGTCAAAGGAGACGGCTGTTGTTGGTTGTGGGGAAAGAGAGACTTGCTACAATTCCCACAACGAACAGAATAGTTATAGTCGTATTACATGTACCATCTGTTAAAGTGTCTCTCTGTCTCCATTCTTCCCCTCCAGTTCCTCTTCTCAATCCAGTGTAGCGTTCTCAAATATATGGCTGCAACTTTACTCCCACCACCTCGCTCACCATGTTCCCACCATGCCAAGTGACTGTTAGCCAGAATATTGGACTTTGGGCAGCGGCTGCATGCAGCATGTTAAACTGACAGCAAACATCTGTCAGGCAGATCTACCTTTTCCATTCCCTCAGGAGGCACTATAACCTTTTTATCTGTCCAGAACAGACTTTAAATTTCATCATTAGGGACAAGGCCATATGGCCTTGAGTGTCATTACATTTCAAGGGCACAGAGCTCATGTGCTTGGGTAAGAGGGCTGATCATATCTAAACGCCTATACCACTGCCGTGTGTAAAGCTTTATTATGTAGTTGTTAGTGATGTAACTTGTGACATCCCTGGGGTTTCATGTAGGGAGCCATGTATTGTTCTGTTATTTGCAAGTTACTGTGTTTGCAGTCATCTCACTTATCTCACTTAAGAGTATCATTAGGTAAATCTCCGCCTCTCCAAGTACACAGGTGCCCGTGCTGAGCTTCGTTTGAGGTTCACATACTGGGTCTGCAGCAAAATTAGTGGCTTTTAAACTGCCACAGAATATAAAAATAATGAGCTGCCAGACTGCTAACACTGTAAATGTTAGAAATCACTAAAAAGGAGCTTTGTGCGTGATGCAGGGGTTACTTTTGTTAAAAAATATTCAGATGTGGGCACAATTTGAAAGCATTTGAAGATCTGAATTAAAAATCATATCTTTGATCTGTTGAATACAGATTTGTATATTTCAACTATATAAAAACAGCCTGTCAGTAAAAATTTGACTGAATATTGAAACACAGAATTTCAAAGGACAGTTTCAGTATTTTCAACCCATAAATGAGCCCTTAGATAGATTTGAAGGCACGTGGTTTGCGTCTGCCAAATTAATGTACTGTATTGTAGTAACTTTATTAATCCCTAGACAGGAACCTAGTTTGGTCGGCCATGTGCAGTAACAAATAACAAAGAGGTACATAAGTCAGCCAGCTCACAGCAGACAGCATTATGAATGATGAACTGCCACAATAGTATAGCACTTACACCCAAACCAACACATATTCCAAGAGAACATTAGTGTAGCTCAGGAAAAACAGAATAAATATGAATGAAAACCTATAATATGAATACATATGAAAAAATGAGACTTACAAATTATGTTGAAAGCAGGAAACAGTCATGTATCACATGCCATTCAAAGGTTTCACAGCTGTGAAGCATCCTAAACTGGTCACTCAAACACACCTTTTTGCACTACTAAAAGCACCAAACTTGGGGATGACCTTCAAGCTGAGCTATGTCAGAAACTCTCCTTCTGGTTCGTTCCTCCAAAACTGCCACAACCCAGTCAACCCAACTATAGAACCAAGCAACCAACCAACCAACATCATGACACACTGGCTACAAAACTCTGACAGAAAACG
This sequence comes from Gadopsis marmoratus, assembly GCA_036023855.1. Classification (NCBI taxonomy): domain Eukaryota; kingdom Metazoa; phylum Chordata; class Actinopteri; order Centrarchiformes; family Percichthyidae; genus Gadopsis; species Gadopsis marmoratus. The sequence goes on from JAVQJF010056406.1 coordinate 11,107, forward strand.
TTTGGCAACAAAGGCAGTTTTCTGCTCTTTTCATCACATCTGTTTATGAATAGCTGGTGTTTCTTACTTGACAAGTGTGCAACCTTCTTGCATGCTTTTACAACACACAACAAGCAAACAATAGTTACCTTAAGTTCACACTCAGTCTAACATGGTTACATGTAGCATCCGCTCTCCCTACATTTAGCAATCTTGACGTCAGCAAATGACGTACATTGCTGGCTACAGTATATATGAACAGAATGTTAGGTTAAAGTAACACATAAGCAACAGTTGCTCTCTTGTCGCTGTTTTTTCTTTCAAGATATTTGTTATTGACCTATGAGCTTCAACAGATATTGTGGGCACATTGAGCTTCTATTCTAGTCCACTGTGGGTTTTTTTTGGCAAAGATTTCCTACAATATCAAGGCTGTACACCACGTAGCACACTTCTGCTGCAGGCTGTAATCCCAGAGCTGGTCAGTAATTGGTGTCAGCAGTCAGTGGTGATGCTATTGTGCTCATAATAAAAGCCATCCTCCCTGCTGGCAGGCCAAGTTCCTGCCTGTTTTTTTGCTGTGTTTTGCAGAAGCCGAATAAACACAAACCTAGATTTCATAGATTCCAGTTATTATTTATATTATTTATTTATTATTATTTTTGCTGAGGGAGAAATGTGTGCCTTTTATTGATTTATCAACTGCTTTTGTGCTGAGTTGTAGGTCCACCTCTGCACTTCAATGCTGGCATCAGGCAATCTGCTTTGCTAGGTTTACCTTTGGTTAAGGTTTTTATTCTAAATTCTTCCATTATTCCGTATTCCATCTGGCATTTATGTGTAATTGTAAAGTTTATTAGTCAAATACTGTTGAGCAATTATTCAGTTGAAAATGCAATACCCATTTTATTTTTTAATCCCTTTTAGAACCAATATTGCAAATTATGAGCCAATGCCAGTACCTTTTTTTATATCTAACTCAAAAGGCTGATTATGCTCTGTTGTCTCCCTTCAGGCTTCACCATCGCCGAATCGAGCTACAGTCAGTCCCAGTTCTCCACCGTCCAGCAGCTGCAGGATTCCAGCACCCTGGAGTCTCAGGCCCTGTCTTCCAGCTATCACCCCCCAAATCTGCTCCACGTTTCCAGTGCTGAGGTGGTGAGTCCTGGGCCTACAGGCTGTAGTCCTTAGCCCATACCCACATTCACCTGGACTTCAGTGCTCACATTTAGAAAGCAGATTGCTTAAAAAATATATTCACAGTGTCTGAATGATTAAATATATAGATTGAGTTAATTTTCCAATTGATGTTTGCATTTGCTTGATTATTTAGCAGAGGGTATATTGTTTTTTATTCTCCTTATTTTCAATTATCTTATTTTAAACCACCATCTCAAATTTGCATTGTTGACTCAACCGGATGATCATTTTGGAGGCTGTTGCCCATTGATATAAATGCCAAAATAATAGAAACACCCGTATAAAGCAATATAGTTCAACAGCACCACAAATTGCAGCCTCCAAATGGACCCTGGAGTTGAATCAACAGTTTCAACACAAACTGAACATTATAACCTTCATGAAGGGAGGATTTATTGCCTGACTGTTATTTAGACTGCATTAGTTTTAGCTAAGTGAACCAGATAAACCCCTGGTTCCAGCTCCTTTGTTAACGCACGAGACACGAGAGTGAAGCGAATATGAGCATTTCCCAAAATGTCGAACTATTCCTTTGAGGACGTGTCTTAATCAAACACAAGACACTTAAAACCAAGAGTGTCCTTGAGTGTAAATGTATTTCTGTCTATATTAAGGTGAGTGTTTTATCTTTTATAATCTAGACAAATGGGCTTCTTCAGCAGAGCAGTCAGGATGAGCTTCAGCTGACTACTGAAACACAGGACTACCAGGATGACTGTGAGGAGAACAGCAAGAGAGCTTACAGGTTTACTTCCGAGTTGTTGTTTTTTTATTTTGTGTGTGGGGGGGGGGCCTTTTAAATTCCAACCTTCCAAGTCTTCTGGGTCCTCTGCCATCTTTGCACACCTGTATTTCTCAAAGGCAATTTCTGCTGTTCTTTCTCATAGATCCTTTCTGTAAGAATAGATGGAGGATGTTGGTGCACTGTGGTCCTTAGGTCTCTTGGCCATTTTTCATTGGTCCAAGTCCAGCATTTTGCTGGGCCATTCAAGGACATTCAGTGACTTTCCCATACCTGCTCCTGTTGTCTCGGCTGAGTGATTTGAGTCACACTGAAAGTGAATCTTTGCCCAGTCCGATGTTGTTTACGCTTTGTTCATGGTCCCTTCAGTTCTCACCAATCACCAAGCCTCCTCATGGCTTGATGTTGCCATAGCCACCATTTCGCAGCAGACCTGGAATTAACCATGGGATGAAAAGTACCTTGTTTTTAGTACATTTTTGTCTCATCAAACCTCAACAAAGACAGTTCCCAACCTTTGAGAGCTTTCAAGAACTTCTGCTAGTCTCATCTTTCTCTTGGCCAAACAACCCCTTTTCCCAGATGATTGGCTTTTTTTTTGGTCAAATTTAATTTTTAAGGCTAAGGAGACTTACTTGGTCTTCAGTGAGCAAGATGAATTGGAGTGTTGAAGCAGGTCTACAGGATAGGATTTGAACACTGGCACTTGGACCAGTATGCACTAATACTTCAAGAGGGTAATATTTTATTGGCTTTCAGTTTTCCCTCATTACACATTGTTTGTGTGCTTCATAATATCCAAACAATTAATTTTTGGGGCCTAAAGCAGATTAACAATGGGCACCATTATAAACCCAGCGCCTGGGGAAATAGAAGGCATTGTTTACAGCATTTACAATGAGTGCCTTTTTATAACTTTACCTGCCTTTGTTGTCAGCATCTTTCACTTTTCTCCAGATAAAGCAAAGCCATTTAGAGACACGCCCCAGAGACACATTCATGTCTGCCCAGGTGTCCCAAGTTATCTCCTCAATGATTTTTCTCATCTCCATCTTTAAATCAGACCAGCGAAAAAACATGTTAAGATGCTTTTGTGAAACTAGGTAGAAACAGAGTCACATACATGATTTTATGAACTGGTTCAGTCTCAGGTTTTGACTAGAATGAACCAAATATAATAAAAATAAACTTTATTTATATAGCACATTTCAACGAACAATTCTTGACAAAAGTACTTCACAAACAATACAGTGTAACAGAGAGACAAAGTAACATAATACATAAACAAGCAACAGTTAACGCAAAAAAGCAAGTTCATAAAAATGTGCTTTCAATTGAAAAGATGTCACTGTGGTTGCAAGACGGATTTCTGAAGACTGGCAGATGGGTCTCCTTTAGTTTTAAGTTTTGATCGTGGGACTGTTAGCAGAGTTTTGTTGTGAGATCTGAGGTTGTGTGCAGTGTGACGCCCGGTCATGTAATCTCAGGAAGTAGCACCAGCCGATTTCAACAGACCACGACCTTTATTCCAGGCAACATACAGAGTTTTCCCTATCTTCCTCTAGTCTTCGTAGACCACCGCCGCTCCTCCTCTCTCTTCGGTCCACGCAGGGTCCCGGCGTCTGCGTTTTGTCTCCGGCCGACCGAGGCTGATCCCTGGTCTGTGACTCAGCCCGCACCCCCAATTCTCTCCATACTCCTGTCATAGGGTCGAGCCTCCTTTGATCGCGTAGTTCCTCCTTTTGTCTTTCGTCGCTCAAAGCCTTCTCTCCTTTGAACTCTCCGGATCCTCCCTTGATCGCGTAGATCCTCCTTTGACTGCCGGTCTCTGCCTGCCCAGGTGTTCCTTGTTTGTCACCAGTGTATAGACCCCCTCTATCACCTGTCCCCTTCTCCCGGGTTCGTGGGAGACCGACCCCACCCTCAATCTGCCACAGCAGGTAAATAGAAGCATAACAGTTAACCGATGTATGCTGGGGCTATACCATGTAGTGCTTTAAAAGCAATAATTAAAACCTTAAAATCGATACTGAAGCTAATTGGAATCCAGTGCAAAGAGGCTAAAATGGGGGTCATGCGATCTCTTTTGTTTGATCCAGTTAACATTCTGGCTGCAGGATTTTGGCTAATCTGAAGGCGTGAGTGTGCTTTACTGTTTAGGCAGGTGAAGAATGAATTATACCAATCAATTGTTGAAAAAATAAATGTGTGATTAACTTTGTGTAAGTCAGAGAATGTTAGAAATTATCTGATTTGATTTTTGAAACAGTTCGAAGTTGACAGAAACAGGACTGAACTACCTTCAAAATTGGAATAAAATTGGAATCAAAGATAACTCCTAGATTTCTGGCTTAACAGAAGGTGCTAGGTTTGTAAATGTGTTTTTGAAGTCTGATGTGACTAATTGTCCTAATGAGATTATTTCTGATTTGTCTTCATTGGGTTGGAGAAAGTTATTAGACAGCCAGCATTTGATGTATACGTTATGACAGGTCTTTAAAGAGGTCAGATTGCTGGGGGATCCTGGTTTTACAGACACAGAGTTGTGTGTTGTCAGCATAGCAATGAAGAGAGACCCTTCACCAGCTTCAGAAGTAATGGAGGCGATCATTGGTCACCCTAAGTAGAGCAGCCTCAGTGCTGTGTTTATCTCGAAAACAAGATTGGAATTTTTCAATACCGTGTTGGCTCATGTGGGCAGCTCATTGTTTGTGTACAATATTTTACAAGATCTTTGACAAAAAAAGGAGTTTGGAGATTGGTTTATAGTTGTTCCTTAAATCAGGATCTAAATTCTATTTTTTGAGAAGAGGTTCCACAGCGGTACATAACCAGTAGGGATCTACATTAACCATGGCCATATGGCCTTCAACATTCTATTATTGTATCTGTGTGAGGGAGCGAGACTGTGAACTAAGAGACTGAGAGAATACATGTACCATTTGTTTACAAAGAACTTGTTTTCAATATAAATTAATTGTGAAATTACAATAATATATTTAAGTGTCACAGTTAAGGAAGGCTGTTTTAAGTTTTTTCATAACTTTACATTTCGGATAACAAAAGTGTAATTTGGCCACCATATTTAGTGTCTATCCCTGACCAGTCGTTAGTGAATTGTTGATGATTGAATTGGCTGTAGGTGTGCGGGTAATATTAAAGTTGCAGGTCTGTGGTAGAGTCTGATTCTCAATTTTAGTAGTAAAGACTTGCAAATGTCTCACATGCTTCTGATGAAGGATTAGGGATAACCTTGCATCCTCTACATCATCCCTAGTCAGGAGGAATAGCAAAAACTCTTTGGATCATTCCCATATAATGTAATATTTTATCCATGACATCAGCTTAATATTTATGCATATATATGTTCCTACCAAGGGTGGATGTTTTTTTTGCCCTGCAGGAACGTTTTTCAGTCACAGTTCTCTGTGAAAACATGTACAGACTCTCACAAGGTCAAATTTAGATCTGATCTTTGTAGGTAAAACAAATTAGTCTGAAGTGTCTGATTCCACAAATTAGAAACCAAAGTTTCAGCCAAAATAATAATAAAGTCAGTCATTTATATATGAGGCTGTTTTCTCTTTTTTAGGTGCAGTTGGTGTAATAAGGGTTTCAAGAAGTCCAGCCATCTGAAGCAGCATGTGCGCTCCCACACAGGGGAGAAACCATACAGATGTCATCTCTGTGGACGAGCCTTTGTATCAGCCGGAGTGCTGAAGTCCCACCTCAACACACACACAGGTGAGCTCCCTTTATACCAGGTGCTGAGTCTCCAAATGTCTAAATTAATTGGTTTCACAGACTCAAAGCCTTTAAAGGTCATGCACATTATTAAATATATCAAATAGTATAGTATAGTATCCATAGTATTTGAATTTTTAAAGGATTAACTTCCAAATTGCACATTGTGATTACAAATTGTATTACCTTGTCTCCCAAAGCCTGGCTATGCGTATCATTCACACCACAACTGCAAATTAAAAGGTTTAAATGAAACCTTGATGAAACTTGGAGACACCGTTACACCATTGCTTCCCACTATCAGTCGTCACTCTGTGCTGTTCAATTCAAGAAATGAGAAAAGGGTGGAAAAAAGTAAATACCAATGGTATAATGGGACAAAATAAGTAATAAGGAGTATCTAAATGTCTTAAAACAGTTATTTGAAGTCTTAGTTTTGAAGATTAAATTAATTAGAATAATATACAAAATGTAATTTATGTAAGAACTTAAAAAACTAAAAGTAGATATTGACAGTGCTTCATTAATAAAGTTTCTTTCAAGATACTTAAAAACCCTGCCTCTCTCATCTCACACCCACAGGAGTGAAGCCCTTTAAGTGTAATGTTTGCGACGCCTCATTCACCACCAACGGCAGCCTGAACCGCCACATGATTATCCACATTAAATCTTTCAAATGCTCCATGTGTGACGAGAGCTTCAAGACCAGCCTGCTGTGTAAAAAGCATTTGAAGAAAGAGCATTCTGTGGAGGATCAAAGTAAGGACGCCACAGACATTGTTCGGATGTTTCATTACATGATGCTCTTTTATTTATACACCGGGTCATTCAGATTCCATTGCATCTCCATAGTTAGGAAATTGGAAATTTCTAGGAATATAAAAACGAAGGGAAAAGGCGAATATTAATATACAGTCGATCAGCATGCAACAGATTGATTTGTGTTGGTGTGTGTGTGGAAATGATTTCCTGCTGCTGGGATGAGTGTATATTTTTACTCAAGTTGAAAATGTTTTTTCACACGTCTTTGCCTCAGATTCAGCTGCCTAGAATGAAGTGTAACCCAAAGGCTCATAGTGATAATAGACATTCTCACAGTTATAGGTCTGGATAGTCAAGACGTGGAGGAAGAGGAGGAGGAAGAGGAGGAGGATGGGGATCAAAAGGGATCAAAGAGACGGGGTTTGGAAATCATACCCTTCACAGAGGAGCAGGCGGCCGAGCTGGCGAAGGATCCCGGCGAGGAGGCCTCGGTGTCCGAGCGGATCCTTTCCCAGTCAGCAGCTGAGAGGGATCGGATCAGCGAGATCAAAGACAAGGCAGTGGAACTGGAAACAGAACCCAAGTTTGCCAACTGCTGCAATTTCTGCCCCAAGAGCTTCAAGAAGCCCAGTGACCTCGTCAGGTGAATACCAACGAATACACTACTTGTGTAAGGAAAACATTGCTGTACGATCGCTTAAAGGGAAATTCTGGTATTTTTCAACAGTCATCTTATTCTCATAATTGTGGCCGTTCTGTATGGGTCATGATTAGTATGATACCAACACATTCTGACCAGTCACCATTAAATGCAGGAAACGGTGATCACAAGCAGCAAATGTCAACGTACACAAGGCAAAACACTCCCACTTCCAGTGCAGACAAAAATTTACATTATTATTTAAGACAAATTAACAAAGATGGAACACTTCCCTGTTGCTGGAATGCGTAAGTAGGTAAATAGGGATCTACTTAAAGGGCAACTTGCTAGCTAACCAAACTAGTTTGTTTACATACAGTTCCTTTTGATTTAGCGTGTGTGCTTCCTGAAGAAGTAGGCAACAACAGAAGGTTTCTAAGCAGATCCCAATGCAGTTACCTACGTTAGCTAATCCAGGGGTCTACTTTGTTTAGCATTTGAAATTATTTAAAGTTTTGATTTATTTGGAAAAAGCTTTAGTGGCACGCAGCATGCCAGGAATTTATTTGTTTTATAAATGTATTTGTCAGGGACAATGTAAACAACATTGTAACAGGTTACAATAACTTGATACATATGTGTTGCATATAGGATTTCTAACCAAGGCTAATTTGCGATCCCCGTTTCAGGTTAGGCTTTTCTGCTTAAAAAGGTAATAACATGTCATCATTGCCAGGAGAACATTACTTACATTGTTTCCCAAATCTCTGTAACAGATGCAGTGGGGGCAAAGGTTGCATGGCCAATTGTCAGAACAGACTAATGAGAAAAAGACCCAGGTTGCAAAATTACTGGAATCTCCGTTTAAGTATGTACATTGTTGTATGTTAGAAGGAACTTGAGGTTTCTCAAGTGGCGTCACAAAGATTGAGTTTGAGGAAAGATGTAACTATCTTCTTCTACTGTAAGAATTCAGCCCCCCCCCCCACACACACACACACCAACGTGGCTAGAATTTGTTATCAATATAAAGATGCAGCCAAAACCTACAACCTCCACACTTACTCTAATCTTTTTTTTTCCTCTCTGCTAAAGCTCACTCTAAATTAGCATTAGCTACATTTCTTGCGGGGGAGACATCCAACACACATTTTTATTTTAATACTCTACCCATATAAATAAAACACACTTACTGAAAGAAAGTCCTGGGTTAGTAGGTCGTCTAATTTCCCCACGCAAGTTACAGAGGCAATTATGTGTCAGACTTCTTAAGTAAAGATGAAAATCTGATTATCTCTTAATATCATTCAAAAAATCGCTTTGAAGGAAAGGCAGAAATAAATGTTTTTAAATCTTTAGAAGTTGATCCATGTGGCCCTCCTTAAATCTCTCATCTGTCTTCGAGCTCTTTAAAATGTTCTGTCTGCTCCAATGTCTAGGCACATTCGGATCCACACAGGAGAAAGACCTTACAAGTGCGATGAATGTGGGAAGTGCTTTACAGTGAAATCTACCCTGGACTGCCATGTGAAGACACATACAGGTTAGAGTTTTGTCACTAGAATTCATTGCATAATTAAGTTGAGGTTGAAGTCATTTGACTTTCTTACAGGGTTCCTACTGGTTGTAGAATTTCTGGAACATTGTGGTATTTGGAGACGTGTACGGCGGGTAAGGGGATACAGGACCTGCCAGCGTCTTATATTTAAATTACTTAAAGGAATAGTTTGACATTTTGGGAAGTATGCTTATTTGCTTTCTTGCTGAGCGCTAGATGAGATGTCTGTACGGTATATATATATATAAAACTAGCACCGCCAGCAGCTTAGCTTAGCATAAACACTGGAAACAGTTAGCCTGGCTCTGTCCAAAGGTAACAGAATCCACATGCCAGCACCCAAAGCGCTCTAACACATTACATCTTTAGTTTTGTTTTATCCGCACAGAGGATTAAGTATAACAGCAACACATTGTGGTTTTATGGAGGTTATCAAACTCTAGGAAGAGACTGGCCAGTAAATAGTCCAGCACATAACCACACCTAAAATCATGATGTCTTGTTTGTACACTTAGTTTTATTTTCAGAATGAATAAACAAGACGCAGAGGGCTTTAGAGGTGCTGGTAGGTAGATTGCGTTGCCTATGGACAGAGCCAGGCTAAAGGTTTCCAGTGTTTGTGCTAAGCTGACCGGCTCCTGGTGGCAGCTTCATGTTTAGCGTACAGACTTCACATCTAATGCGGCGTTCCAGTCAAAGTCGGCGGTTGGAATTGCCCAGTTTGAATTTCCAACCTCCAAGTAGTCCAGATGCACGACACCAAACGTAAACAGAAACATGGCTGACCGTGACAAATTGATGTTTCTTTGGCATGTGTACACACAAGTGATCTCTCAGCAGCGCAGCCTCCATCCATGTAAACGAAACAGGAGAGAAAAAAATGAAGCATGCGGCAACGCCATTATACATTTTATTTTGTGGTACCTTTATTCTTGGAAACATATGTAAATATTCCATTCACTAGCCTAATACAAATACTGCAGTCTACAAATACATCCGATAGATTGAAATGTACAAGAGGAGAAATACATTACTTGAGAACATTTACAATGTGCGCTTTCATGGTTTTGTGATGCCATGTAGATGAATTTGCCCCGAGTTTCCAAATAGGAGCTCCGAATTTGAGCCGCATTCCATTGTACTTTTTCTTGTAGGATGTTGGAAATATTCCAGTTCCGAGTTGCCTACAACGCAAGAAAGCAAATAAGCGCATTTCTGAAAATATTGGAACAATTTTTTTAACAGGAATTTATTGGAATGTGTTTACATGTGTATGGCATTTTGTTCAGCCCAACTGTGTTGAAACCTCGTTAACTGCTGTAGAGGGAGAAAAAGTGAAGTTAATAGAATAGAATAGTTAAAAGAAAAGACAAAGAACAGAGAGGACTTCTAACATTTTGACCACAAAGAGACAACAAGTTGTTGTAGTCATATTTCCTTGACATGTTGCTCCTAACACACTCTTTTCTCTTTGCAGGTCAGAAACTGTTCAATTGTCACATGTGCAACACCTCCTTCTCTACAAAGGGCAGCTTAAAGGTGCACATGCGCCTCCACACTGGCTCCAAACCCTTCAAATGCCCCTTCTGTGAACTCCGCTTCAGAACTTCAGGCCACCGCAAAACTCACATCCAGTGCCACTTCCGGCCAAGCAGCGACAGAAACAAATCCAAGCGTTCTGCCTCATCCGCTGGGCAGGCCAGTCAGGGTCAAGACCCAGGCGCTGGGCAGGCTGTGGCATCGGACCAGGGCCAGCAGGCAGCAGCCTCAGAGGTTCTTCAACCTCTGGGTCTGCTACAAACGCCCAACTCCGACCCCAACATTTACCTTCCGGCCAGCCAAGTCCTGGCAGGGCAGTTTGACCAGAATCTGCTGCAACCGGGACTGGTGGGACAGGCCATCCTGCCTGCCTCTATGTCAGGTAGGGATTATGGATCGGTCAAGAACACAGAAACACACAGAGACAAAAGGTAGCGTGTGATTAATCATGGAGAGCGCTGTGCACCATGATCAGCAGGCATAAATCTGAGATGATGACGTGACCCAAAACAGTAAAACGGAGGCACTACATTTTTTTTTTTATCACAAAGAGTCACTCTGCTGTCTTTTGCGCGACCCACCAACAACACATTTTATTGGCATTTGGCACTTACTCTGATCTTAGTGTCCGACTGATGATTAATGCACCGAAGTTTGTGGGTGTAACTGAAATGCTGCAGGCATCATCACTTCTAGTGTCGGTCGGTAATCAGTCAACACTGTTGCCCAGAACAAGATGATTTACATCACAATGCTGGGGGGAAGACGGTGCTTTGTCACCACCCGCCGCCTTTTGTGGACTCCCTATTTTTCTTCCAGTCACAAGATACCGTTTGGTCGTTTTCGTGACAAATCTGCACTTGTGTGGAAACAATAATAATAACCCTTTAATATATAAGTTTATGTAACATTCACTGAAAAACGTGTATGCGTGAAGGTAGTTTTAAGTTCAGCTAGGATTCGTTTACTCAAGTTTGGGAATTGGTCTTTGTTTTCCACAAAACTGAAATAACCGCAGGGTTTCTAATTGGAAACGAACAGATTAATACAACATGTGAATTGGATTAGGTTCATGGTGCTATGTAAGGGTGTTGCGGAGCAGCTGTGGTTTCTGAATGCAGCACCGTGACCATTCTATTCTCCCAAAACACTCTTAAGTCTGGCTACCTTCAGCAGCCATCAAATTGCTTTCCCCACACTGCTCCGGGAGCACAACAGTTCCAGTCATTGCTTTCTTCATCGAGCTCACCACTCCATATTCTTACGCTCTTCACTCACACTGTTTTCTGCAGTTGAGAAAGTTCACAGTCCATTGAAGGCAGGCGGCTCCCAAAAACCTCACTTTTTCATCATCCAGGATAAGACTGAATAAATACACTCATATTTCCTTTGTTGTCTCTCAATCCTTTGGTGGTTCCTTTTCATGAGATTAACTACCTTTATTTTAGGGATATCCTCCAGCAGCAGAAAGCACCAGGGCATGTTGCTAGCTGCCATAACATGCCAATTAACTGCAGTACTTTTGAATTCACCCCTTTTTTGAGTCGGATGAATAATGATTATTTCTGCCTTTCTCCTGCCTGGAAGGTTATTTAAGGGTAAACATAAAGCTCTAACATTGTGTGTGTGTGTGTGTGTGTGTGTGTGTGTGCGCTGCAGCTGCAGGAGACTTGACTGTGTCTCTCCCAGATGGCCTGACCACACTGGATGGCATCCACCTGCAGCTGACGCCTGCCAACCTGGTGTGCCCCAACGTCCAGATCTCTGGCATCGACACCAGCAACATCAACAACATCACACTACAGGTTCCACACACCTATTGAACCTTGAAATTTTAATTTGTTAAAAAGTAAAGTGAATTCATTTGGGCTTTTCATGAATCAAGTTCTCAGGAAAGGGTGTTGCCTTCTAGTTTCTTGACAAATTGAGTTGGTGCTCTGCAGCTTATTTTTCAATAATATTTTTGAGGCATCACTTGGGGAGCAGTAATGTATTTGTACATGGATTTATCTCCTTAATAACTAATGTCTCAGCAGTTTGCTGAAATGCTGTTCACAAGCTCATGAGCCAACAGAGTAACCTTCATTTACAGAGACGCATGCTAAAGCGAATAATGTTCGCTTTCAATAATGTAAGAGTTTCATGGCACAATATTACCATTGTATTTGTATTCCATAGGATGATCATGATTACATTTCCAAAATATGTGCACTTCGTATGCAAAAAGCAAACATTGTAAAATGGTTTTTACTTGTATAATATTTATAAAGAAAGAATTTATAGGTCAAAAAAGAAGAAATTCATGTTCCTATATTATTGTTAGTGTGATGAAATTAATCAAATATCTGGTTGTAATTCTTTGCTTCCATTTGAAGTGCTCATCCTCTTTTAATTGCAGGCCTTCTGATTCAATAAAAAGGCTTTGATAATATAAAGCCTGTAGCCTATTTTCCCAATAATAGTACAAGTTTTCATCACTGAATGGAGCGGTTCTTCAATATCGACTTCATAATTATTCCTGGGGCGTATACCATTTCATCCAGACACTTTCACTGAATTACTCTGGGGGTTCTTTGGATGTGTTGTTGCATCATCAATGTAACTTTCAATACAAAACCACTCTGCCAACGCGGTGCAATTAGCAATTGTCTTGGAGTTTGTTTTTGTGTGCAAATGCATTCACTAAATGCACAGCAATGATGTGGCTAGGAGGCTTTCAATAACTATTAATGACTTTTGCTTTTTGCTGCGGCTGCATTGCCAAAGTCGCATTATATGTACTAATGATGGGATCTCGCCGTCTTAGCTCGACAATGGTAGATTGGCTGTTTGTTTTTTTGCGTTAATGTGTCTATGAGCGTATATGCACGAAAACAAAATGAGCAGTCGAGTGGAGGAGAAATCCTGCAATCCCACAAGAGCACCAGAATGAGATTGAAAAGAGCTGTTGTACAAGGGGGGGCCCATGATAAGTTTTGTTCAGTCAGCTATAAAAGTAATAAATGAAAATTTAGTTTGGGACATATCCGATCTGCGGACTGGGGTTCAAATGAATTTGGATTTTTTTTAAATGGTTAACTGATATTTTAATACTGGAATTTATTCAGGTAGTGCTGTTGCTCATATCCACCATTAAAATCCATAAGTAATAACCAGAAGGAGTTTTTATCCTGTCTTCAGTATCTTCAGAGACTTCATACACCACGTGCTTGAAGAGAAGTACGCTTCATCAGTTTTTATAAGTTGTAATTTTAAATACTAAAACATTTCAGTGTTGTAGTAGAATTTAGGTGTTGTGTTTTTTGCGCCCATAATCCAATTGCAATCCAATGCATGGGTCGAAATGCACACACTACTATATTTTTTGATGCGTAGTTTTTACAAACAAATCTTTTAAAACCAGTAATTTATCAATGAATATTCCTTTCAAGCTTATAAGGCAGAATCTGAGATCACAAGCCATTTAGCAAAGCTTCAATTTGTATGTTCTTACTCGGCTACCATGCGCACTCCCCACATCTACACTATTAACTCACAAGTGATAGTAAAAGTAATTAAGGCAAATTTTTGGGAGGTTTTTGAAAGTCATCCTAAAAACATACTGTAGGTTCAGCGCAAGTACAAAGGTCAAACGTTAATGTTCAGAGTATGAATAGGTGGAACGTTCCTTAATGATCCTAAAACGTTTATTAAAAAGCCACCATCTGGCCCCCTAATCTGCTGTTTGCCCATACATTTCTATATTTTTACTTTTTTCTGCTTTCCTCTTGTATCTGAAGTACTACTTTCTCTTCCAGATTGACCACACCCTGCTTCAGCAGACCTTGCAACAAAGCGGCCTCCTCTCTCAACCCCTGAGCGTTGACACTGGCCTTGTCTCCCACTCTGGCAGCCAGCTCATGTCCGCCGCTGACCCTTCAGTCTCCGCCAGTGTCGTCATCCACCCTCTGACCAGCCTGGCCCTGCAGCCCTCCGCCATCACACCTGCTCAGGTCACAATGTCTGGCCTCTCTGAGCAGGATGCTGCAGGTATGTGACGAGTGCCTTAACTGAGAACATTACTAAGTAGACCCTCTCTTGACATGAGCTGAATAACTGATCAGTGCTTCCCTGTGGATTCTGCAGGTTCTCAGCACCTAAGCCATGTCATGGGCTCAGGGCTGATAGCCGGAGGCGCCAACGGTCAGGAGATCACACTCACCATCAACAATCCCAGCCTGACTCAAGCCCTGGCCTCGGCCTCTTGTTCCAGCGCTGTAGCAGGAAACCCTCAGGAGATCACCCTCACGATATCAGGTATGGACCACTTCATACAAAGGTACACGTATGAGATTCTTGTACTCTTATTGGATTACAATTCACCATAACCTTCCTGTCCAGTGAAAACCATGTATCTTGAATACATGAATTTGAATCTTTCTGAAAACTAAAGAATTAAAACATTCCCTTGAGCTGAAATAACACTCCTGCTTCTTAAGCTAAATAAACTGTTTAATCCCCCTTGGATTAGCTGGAAAATGCATCGTCCCACAGATGAGAACGGGCCTGTTTTTCTGACCTCATGAAAAGACTTCAGACTTTTCTCACAGAAGTTCTCACAGGACAGCAACGCTACATGTAGAGATTATGATGATGCTTTGCTGCAGATTAAACTTGCCAACAATATATAAAGCACAACCGTAAACATCTACAGCAGTGAAATGCAACATATACATAATACAGCAGTAATATTAATCCAAAATTATAAAATATAATAGTAAAATACTGACAGGGAATATTTTACTGCATAATGAGTACTTTTACTTTTCATATTAAGTACATTTTGCTGATAATACTTACACACTTTTACTTAAGCACGGTTAAGTAAATGATCTGTATACTTCTTCCATCACTGCAAATACATAGCTCCATCTTTTCACAAGCTCAGAAACGGACTATCAATAACAAACGAACAGATGAAATAATAAAAATCCCTCAAGGATCTGGACACATTTACTGATATTCTCGCACACTGATAACTCACAGCCCTTTCTTTCATTTTGAAGCCGCTTCATCAGTAAAGATTTAAAGCCTTAGTGCTGGAGGCAGGTGAGTGATGCACCTTCTTCACAAACCAATTTTATGTGCATCATCTCCAGCTGGTTGTATATCAGCTTGGGGGGGTATGCATTGTATCCACAGTGTAGAGGTATGTTAAGGCTGTGTCACCTTTTGAGTCCCCTGGAGTCAAGATAGATCATTAATGGATTCCTGGATACTTGACTGGAGCAGCCCAAGTATTTCCTCTGGGCTCTACTTGGACTTTCTTTCATCCAGCATTCTGATATATTTATAGGTTTGTTGACTTGGACCCTTTAGACTAAGGCAATAGCAAACTATTGTTGTATACATATGTATATAGCCTTATATCTAGTTTTTCTTTCTCTGGAATCTGGCCCAGTGGAGTGTTTTTTCCACCAAGTAGTGACGTTTTTTTGAACTTTCACTAGATGCAATGGAAATTTTGTGAAGATAGCTCACAGTGCATGGGTTCCAAGGGAAATGTCTGAAGTCATTTTCACTCTCTCTCAGCATTTCCAAATGTGTATATATTTTAACATCCCTGGTAGATGTGCAGAACGACACATTTCTTCCTCAAATGGACCAGAAAATTCTACTTCTTATCCCAAAATAATGTAAAAAAAAATAAATAAGAGCTTGAAATGTGAGTGAATGTGGGCGATTTCTTGGATTCTGGACTAAAAATTGCCCTTTCTTTGCAGGTCAGGATCTGCTCGCCCAGCATAGCAACCCAAATGGTGCTGAGATGAACGGTAGCATCAGGCTGGCATCGCCACTCAATAGCCAGCCCACCAGCGCAACCCTGACTATCACCAATGACCACCTCCTACCTCAGAGCCCAGCCAACACTGGAATGGCAGGTTAGGACTGATATAGAAGAGTATCTTCCCTCTAAAAATTGACACAGTATAATACAGAATATTCGTAACATGTTCAATCCCTGAAGAAGCTATTCTATCTTGCAGAAGTGCTCTTGAGTAAGACAGTGAAAGGTTATTGTGTAACCTTGGTTTTCTAATGAAGATTGATTGAAACGCTGCTCACTCTGGGGGGATCTCATCATTGATGTGATTAGCTTGAAGTCATTATGCCATAGCAAGATCCAAATTAGCAGGACCAATTTTACTTACGACAGTTTGGCAAAAAAGCAGGTTACATAAGGTGCTTGAGCTAGTATGACTAACAGGCTACCAATAGCACACCACAAGTTGAAAATGATTGACTGTATGCTTGTTTTTTCCCTCTGTCACTGCCAGCCATTCAATCAGTTTAGACAAATACATTTTCTCCCTAATTTATTAAAGTGAATTGGGTTGAATTGAGTGAAATGTGCTTGCTTGTACGTGAAGAATCCTGCTGCTCACCAGGGGTAAATTAATAAAGTTATCTCATTAAATTTCCCATAAATTATCATTTGCTGGCTTCCCTTCCTTTTAGAACTGTATTACTGTTATCTTTTTAAGACAAAATGGCTTTGATGGGCCTCCCAGAAATTGATGGTTACAAAGAAACTAACCTCTCTCTCTTGGTCAAATTTGTTCCGCACAGCTTCACTCGTGTGAGTCTTATAAATGCACACAAAAGCCATCTTTGACCTGCATCAGGCCATCATTAGTGACCTGCTCCACTCATTCATAACACCACTTGACTCAGGACCACTACTTTAAGCCAATAGCAATGCAACAGAGTGGGAGAGATACCCAGCTGGCTGTTGCACAAATATCACCCCACTTGAGCAGCAGAACTGATTAAATTGATGGAACGAGCAGGTACACTTAAGTGGGCTGAAAGCCCCTGAAATCCCTCCTATTCCCAACATATAACGTATGGGACACTGCGTAGGCCAGAGTCTCACCTCTTGCTGCTCTTGCTGGTTTAAATAACAAAGGATTTATCACATTGGTCAGAAGCATTGAGCTGTCTCTCTATATTTGAACACAAAGCCTCTTCTGTCAGGTGGAAAGTGAAGAGTAGCAGTAATCTGTAGCTACTTTAAGTCCAAAGGATACATGGCAGGTGTGTATTTCAACGAGGCTCAAACAGTCTCTCGATCAATTCCCTTTTCATGAAATTCCATTCCATTCCAAGGTGTGTGCCCCCCGCTATGGAGTCGACAAAGTACATGTGTGAAGCTGAAATAGCTGCCAGATAGACTTTCAATGGTTAATGCCCTGGCCCACACATCCGACAGAAATTTAAAAAATTGCTGAAATGGCAAAGAAAATCGATACCTGATCATATGATGAACCAGTGAACGCTGTGCTGGCACTCCAGATGGACTGTTCACTAAGCCTGGTCCCACTTAGTTAGCCGAGCTTTCCACGGTGGCAGATTTACCTGCTCGAAATTCAGTCATTTTTTAAAACAACGGGTCTTCACAGTCACACAGTAAAGTAACAAAAGCAGGCTTAAAGTTAAAAACCTGCTCATCTAGCTGAGGTTTTTTGCTTACTCTTTTTAATTTAGAACCCTGTAATAAGGCCTTAAATAAATATGTGCTGGCTACATACATGATCTAAATACTAAAAGTCCAACGGTAAAGCTGCATATTTACTTTCGGAAGAAATGCTTCCGAACAGTCGTTCGCACACTTGGAATATCAGTCTTAGCTCAGGAGCGTCATCTCATGAATGAGAATGAATCATTTCCTGTGGCCATAGAAGCCAAGGAATGACACACTGTGACCTTCATGTTCTTGGATATAATCTAACTTGGGATCGGTGTTGTCCTCTTATCTTTCGTTGTCTTTCCTTCTTTAATCTTTTTGTGCTATAAAATTAAGTTATTAATTAATGAATTAAGTGCAAAAGTAATGTATACTGTACATCCATATGTCAAGAGGATGTACGTACGGATCTATGTGAATTATTGTCACGGGCCAATAAGAAAGCAAAGGTTCTGTATGTGCTGTTAGGTGAGCAAATATGATTTGTTTTCCTGATTGTTCTGTTGACTGGCTTGCTTGTCACCTATAAGCTTAATCAAATTTCCAGTCTCATCTCTCTCTCTTCATTAACCTCCTCTCTCAACTCGAGTGGAAAACATTCCCACTGCTTCACAGAGACACCGAGAGCATCTCTGCTTTTGTTGATTAGACTGTAGCAGTTCTGTCACTCTATGTAAATATGGTTCAACCTGCGCGCCGACTGATAAACTGTACAGGGCCCATATTGGCCTTTTTATTAAAATCAAATATCGGCTAGTGTTATTCATCGCTGACATAATGGAGATTCCGCCCCGACCAACACTAATGAATATGTCATTGTAATTTTTAGTCCGGGAGCAAAGCACAGGGCTTTGCTAGCCAACTGGTTTCACTTCAACAAACACAGGTACACACACTGCGCGGCCGTGACCCAGGAGGTAGAGCGCGTCGTCCATTAATCCCAGGGTTGCTGGTTTGATCCCGGCTCCTCCTGTCCACAGGTGGGCAGACACTGAAGCCTAAGGTGCTTAAAAATACATTAACTACTGGCAGATCAATCCATACATCCTTAAGAATTCACTTCTGGTTGATTTGGCAACACCCATGGTAACTGGTGGTGCAGGAAGTGCCAGAGTTCTTGGGGATACAAACACTCTGAGAAGGTAGAAATCCAACAGAAGAGCAACTGGTGTATCTGTTTACAGTACAGATAAACATTCTTACCTTATTTAAAAAAAAAAAAAATCTGTCCTTTTTCCATCATGCCATGAGAATCCGCGGTCTGATTTCACGCCTCATATGGTGCGAGAAGGCTACAGTAAAAGGAGTGTGAACTGTGAAAAAACTGTGGCTGCTCCTTCTTGTTTCATTACTCCCTGGAATATATCAAATGGCTGTCTGCTGCAGCTGCTAATGTGGCTGTAGGAGAGTGATCAATAAACAGTCATCAATCAATGGGATAAAATTACAGTAACCCAATAACCATAACGCTGAATTACATGCTGCGTTGTTTCCTGTGAATCTCTAATGCGTAGGAAGGCAATTTGAAAACAACAATAGAAAGAGAAAATATACATATAAACAATACAATACAAATAGTTAGCACTGGACAAAAGCCAACCATGAATAGTTTCAAAATCAGGGCTGACTTCATGAAAATATTATTGATATTTATTATGAAATATAATAAATAATTGGTCTGAATCAAACCCAAGTCTCATAGAATGTATTCCAGTTGTGACACAGAGCAAAATGTTCCCATTTAAATACAGTTTGTATACATTCCACAACATGTACTGGGAAAAAGAGCATGTCTCTTGAAAGTGGTGTCATAAAGCACTTGTGGAATTTGACTCTCATCTTGCGGTCTTCCTCTCACCTGTCAGTCTCCAGCCTGCCGCCTAGCACCACTCTGTCACATATGGCTGCGTCCCAGAGCCTAGTGATGTCACAGGGAGGCGTGGCCGGCGATAACAGTGTTACACTGACACTTGCCGACGCTCAGGGGATGCTGGATGGTGTCACTCTAAACCTCAATACACAGGTAAAACAACAACGCAAATGCACATTTAGATTGTCAAAATGTGCTACACAATTTAGAGCCCATTATTTGGCATCATGGTTGATTTTAAATGTATTTCTCAAGACTTACAGCGTGTGTGATGATCAAACTTTGTCAGCTGCTTTACCAGCTTTGCTGTCTTTTGCTCTTCAGGGTCAGACATTTCCTGCAGTGCTGAGTGACTCCGGTCTACCGGGGCAGCCAGCCGGCTCAGGCCAGCAGGTCATACTGGTCAGCCACCATCCCCAATCCACAAACGGAGCATCTGACAATGGATATAATGTGAGTGTGTTTGTCTTGTGCATGTTAAAGGTATCCAGGGGGGAGGGACTGTCAAAGGTGGAAGTAGGTGTTTACGTTGATGAATTGAGAAAATGCTGAACATGGCAACATGATAATCCTCTGTGATGGATAGCCCATCTCATAGTGTCTACAAATTGATTTATATGTATATATATATATATATATTTATATAATACAAACACATTAATCAATCTCAAACGCTTTGGGTTTTTATGGAAATATGCACCATGCGGTGTCTACAGTCATTTTGCCTATTTTAAGACAATACCAGACTCATGAAACTACCATCATGTACTGCAAGCACAAGTACCCTGTTGTATAAAGAGGAATGTGTTTTCCCACTATGCTTGTGTAGGTGTGAGCTATTGTGAGTAACTGAACATGTTACTCACTAAACTTTGTGTGTGATCCAGATTACAGACGATGGCCATAAAGGTGGGAAGAATGGCCACACGGAGGCTGATAATCGTAACCAGTGTTACTACTGTAATCAGGTGTACCAGAATGCAAACACGCTGCGGCGCCACTGCAGGCAAGCTCACGGCAAGGACCGCTGTCATGTCTGCAGTCTCTGTAATAAGGCCTTTAAGCGAGCTACACACCTGAAGGTAAGAACTTGTGTAACTGTAGACTCGGATGATGAACGGCTTTAGATCTGAGCTGCCCATGGCTTATATGTAATGCCGACATCCATCCAGCTACGGCTTCCTCTCAATAAGCGGTGTTGCCACTTATTTAATGAAGAATGTAGCATTATATATGAATGCAAATCGCCAGCTTTTATGATAACAACAAATCAATTCTCATGACACAAATCGTGCTTTTAGGAATTAATGCCTCCACCTCAGTCTGGTGAAGCATACATCCAAAGAGCCGGTGAGGAAGGAAAACTAATATATCAAATGGGATTTCGGATAGACTCAAACAAACTGTCACTCTCATCAACAAAACAATGCCCTTAACCTGAGAGGTGTTTTGCTGCTGAATTAGGGAAAACAGCATGTGTGCTTCTCTTTTTACTGATGGTCCGCCTCGTGTGGTTGAGACACTCGAGCACGTAAGAGCGGGGGCTCTCGGATCAGCAGGAAAGAGGAGGACGACGTGGCTTCATACACACGCTCTTTGTGCCACTGTACCAGAGGCTTCTACTTTTGGAAATGTGCCTCAACATGCTGAGCAGTAATTGCCTTTAATAAAAGTAATGACACTGAGATTAGGTGGGTGTCACAGTGAGAGTGACCGAGCTTCATCTTGTCCAGGTCCCCAGGGTGCTCATTAGTCTGCAACAAGAACTAGGATGTTGATTTTAGATTTTTAAGAAGGCCCAGTGGGGAGAGAGATAAATTGGTAGTGCTGTTATTTTCCATTTTGTTGGCCTGTGGATAATCATTTTGCCATTCAATTATAGCTAAAAACCATGGCTTTGTAATTTGGGAACATGGAAAACGATTTAATGATAAAGTTTTAGAATGAATTGCAGCCATTTCTGCTCGACAGGCACTGCTAGATGGATTAGGGAATATCGGTAGCCTCCCACAGGGAGGGGAACTGAGTATTTTTCATCACATGACCCTGACAGCCAGATAAATGAAGGGGATCTCCTGTATCGACTCTCTGTGATTAATCACATCTTCTCTAGCTTTGACTCACTCTCACAATTACCTGGTCACTTAGAATGACATACTCAGACATGTATATGTTAAAGCCGTCCAGTGTGAAAATCTATGAGGCACAATGACATGTTTTAAAGGAATTGTTGAACATGTTGTGGAAATACGCTTCTTTGCTTTCTTGCCAAGAGTTAAACGAGAAGACTGACACCACTCTTGTGTCTGTACACTAAATATAAGCTACAGCCAGCAGCCAGCTAGCCTAGCTTGTCCAGCTGTAACAAAATCCACCCACCAGCACCTCCAAAGTTCACCAATTAGCTTACTAGATCTCATCTGTTCATGTCATGGTCACAATTCTTCAATAAACAAATTAAGTGATTCTTATCTGAAATTTTTGTTTCTGTAAGAAAAAAAAATCAATTGACAATATTGTTATCAGATTTTTAAAACTATCCAAAAAAAGTAAAAGTATCCATCTATATCCTGTTTGAAAAGTCTAGTATCATCCGAGCTATACATGGTGATACAAATAATAGATGTCTAGTTAACCATTCAGTGCACATAACAGGTTATGGGGAGGATTAATAGGTACATTGTTGGCAAGATTTTCCAATTTCCATATAAAGTGTTTTATACTATAAAAGATTTAAATTTTATAAAATACACAAGTCAGTAATCAAAAAAAGCACATAGAAATAACAGAGTAGGTTATGTAACATCAGCCTTGTGCACTAGACAGTGAATGGTAAAGTCCTTTTTTCTTTTTTGGGGATCTGCCTACAGGAACATGAGCGAGTACACCAGCCGGGCCCGTCACCCAGCTCCCAGAAACCCAGAGTCTTCAACTGCTCCTCCTGCGTGAAGGCCTTCGCCAAGCGCAGCCAGCTGGAGAGACACAATCGAACGCACACAGGTGAGAACATTATGTGACAAGTTTGCACAAGTGCATGTCCGAATAAAAATCACAACCAGAATGCTTTTGGCACCAGTCAATGTGTGGCGACTGGTTTTCTTTCTTCCACAAAGTGCCTGGCGACACATTTTGCAGCTTTTTGGGCAGAGCTTAACTCCTATCTCTTGAAGAGAGCCGCCAGTATTTCTCAGTGAATGTGCTCGTGGCTACAAGGACTCGTCGCAGCCCCTCACCTCAATCACAGTCAAGCAAGTGATGCCACCAAATTTAGCTATTTAGCTCCAAAGATATTCTCAATCAACCAGCTACCTGCTGATGTAAATAAACAGCCCACAGACGCAATAAATAGCCTCTCCTATTATGGAGCTGAGAGAGCACATGCAGTTTACCTAGCTGGCTAACTAGCGAGGCTAGACTGTGAGCATGGGTTATAGGACACGACTTGGTGAAGAGCAACAATACATTTTCACCCAGCCTAGCTGCTTAGTTGGCTGGGTTGGTAGCATGTGCAGCCTTGTTAAGTTAAACAAAAGGTGAAGTTAGATGCTTTGTGTACTGTGTTTATTTACAGCAGCAGCTAGTGAATTGTTTTAGAATTGCTTTGGCACAGTTGTTGCTGTAGCTAACAGGAGCTAACTTGACAGTTGGAGAAATGTGAGTGACATTATGACATAAAATGCGAAATGAAATAAAACGGTCACTGAAAAATACAATTGTCAAATAAAAAGACATTAATTTTCTAAAATGAAATCAATATTCTCAAAGGAAACGCTATTATATTTATTATAAAAATAAGATTAATGAAAAAACATTTCTCTCAGTAATGAGGTTGAGTTATTATTTAACAATTTATTTGTTCATTTATAGGACATATACAATTCGGTTATTTATCTCCCTAATGTCTTGTAGATTTATTTAGTATTGGAACACTTTGGGGCTCCATAACTACCTCTATTTGTTATTATTAAGGGAAAATATTTCAGAATCACAACATCAAACACAAATGTGTAATATCCTGCATTTGTGAATTTTAGGGAAGTTGTGTGAATGAAGAGAAACATTTGAGCACCATGGAAACGTGTAGGTCAAATCTACAGTATGTTTTAGAGTGCTGTGTGCTATGTCACATGGTCCATGTACTACATACTGTTTGCCAGACATTCCACTGTGAATTACATTAACATGCCCACAATTAAAAGTTTGTTTTTCAGGTCAACAGCTGTTTGCCCAAATAACAGACCTAGTTTCTACGAAACTAGCAGCTGTCAGATTTTCCTGCCAGACTGAACTCGTGCATTCTTTCATACAGACAGAGCTAATAAAGAGCCAAATGCCTTGAATGCCTCTTCTCTCTGTGAACAAATCCGACGCACACACACGATTATCAGCCCTCAATGTACATAAAGAAGCACTTCAGTTAGCCTATTGCCATTTAAACACTGTTGAGGGAGATTCTGATCCATTATGGTTCATCTCACCTCCTCGTGGTGTCAGTTTTTCTGTCTTTTGTCTGTAAGTAACATTGAAAAAGGACAAAAACCTTCCGCCCCCCCCTTCTATTCCTGGGTTTTGCCTGACGTTTGTAGGTGATTATTGCGCAGACTGACGGTGTTTGACACGGAAACGTGACACTAGTTGTGTAGCCAAAGATTCCTTTTTCAATAGGAACCCTTGCCTGGGTTGTTTATACTGTATACAGCATTTTAGCACGTAGATGCAAAGAGTGATTTAGGTGACAGATATCAAAAACTGTCGCTGTGTGTGAGTGCCACTGCTTTGTTGTTTTTCATTTGCCAGAACATATCAACATATCCTGGCTTGAGGGAATAAAATAACAATAATAGTTTTGTAAAAACAATAATTATTCCATTGACATCAGGCAGCTGACAATTATAGTGTCCTCGCTGTTTTGTTTGTCCTGACAGGCCACAGCCAAGTGTGAAGAAGCCTTACATATAGGTTATCAATTTAACAACTTATAACTATATGTATTAATATGTATTATTGACACTGCAATTTTTATATTTCCTCGTCACACCAGAAACCTAAATCCTTAGATAGCACTGAATGATACAAATACAACATGTAACCATGGGTTGGAAGATAATGTGAGACATTCTGGTGCTGATATTGGTTGTGTGGCTACTGTTTAGAACGGCTGGTCGACAGAATATTTATCTGCAACAAATCGTGGCTCCAGCTTCAAACGTGTAAATATTTTTATGTTTTCCTTTGTATTTTGTGTAAGTATATTGAATGTGTGTTGGACAAAACAAGACCATTTAAGATGTCACCTCGGACTCTTGAACCAAGAAAATAATCGGCAGATTAATCTCTAATGAAAATGATCATTAGTTGCAGCCCTGTCAGAGAAACCGATGGAACTATAATTGTATATAATATATAATGTTTAATGTAAATGTTGTCCCTGCTGCTTTTCCAGTCACGATTTCATGAATAATATAGTAATCCCCTTGAGTGTTGCCATGGTTAGTTATGTTTACATTGTGCAAAACAGAAAGATCCATCTGCCCCCCAAGTGGATGCACTTCTTAATTATCCAGGTGCACACAAGGCACGAACAGTGCCGCTCACATCACAGCCGCCTGTCAACATGAGATACTGACACAAGAATCTTTTATTTCAATTAACACCGTGCACTAAACATGGATATTAAAATGTCTGAGCTCAGTTGTACACATATTCACGGTGCATTGCAGCCATGAATATGTGAATATGTGGGAGGCTTCTGAAGTACTTCTATTTGCTAAATGGAATAAATGACATCTGAATAGCGTTTGTTTGTAAGACCCCGGGGCTCATGACATGTGTGGCTTGAACAGCGTAATTGTTTTTAGTTTGTTTTGAATCTCAACAATGGTTTCATTTATTTGCACAAATTATACCAATGTGCAAAAACTGTATCACAATTAATCTGACAGCACCATTTTTAATGCACGAATATACTGAGCGCCACAACACCGAAGTTCTAAATGATCTGTTGGTGTTCGTGCAGGCGAGCGGCCCTTCAAGTGCAGCCAGTGCGACAAGGCCTTCAACCAGAAGAGTGCTCTGCAGGTCCACATGGTCAAACACACTGGAAAGAAGCCCTTCAAGTGTGAGGTGTGCAGCATCCGGTTCACCCAGAAGAGCAACATGAAACACCACATGAAAAGGTCCCACGGCTACGGTGAGCAGCTGATTTGACGTCATACAAATGCAACCACAAAATGCCCGCGTTTGCACGGCCAGCAGTTAGTCTCTCTCTGGTCTCTCTGTCAACTTAGTTCACTTTGGCCCCGACGATGTATTTCCCAGAGTATCACGAGAGATCAGCAGTTTGTAGTGAGGGGGGGGGGGGGGGGGG
>JAVQJF010056417.1:0-36387 GCA_036023855.1 Gadopsis marmoratus
CCCCCCCCCCCCCCCCCCCCCCCCCCCCCCCCCCCCCCCGCCCCGCCGGCCTTATGTGGGCTTTATTTATGTAAGTAATATAAAAGTTCTGGCTGACTGAATAAGAATTTAAATTCAAAATGCTAAATTTAAATCAAAAAAATAAAAATCAATGCCATAAAATAAAAAATGTTGTCATGTTGTTGGTGGCAGACAGCGATATACTGGAGGTAAGTTTTATGGTGATTTATTAAAGAGAACAAAAAGTCAGATCAAGTAAGGTTGTACGGAAAAGGAAGAAATCAAAAAGACATGACAGTTGTTGAAATGCTATAAAACAATATGAACTCTCACTTATATGTTTGTTAAAGTTTAAGGAAATAACACAATCAAGGATTTTCATGTCCAGCAACAAAGAACAGAAAAGCTTTTGTACTTAAATGATTCTGAAAATGCTCTACATTAGTAATTTAAGAAATATGAAGAGAATGTCTCTCAAATAGCCAATACATGAACACATACACACATGCAAATCTAAAACATGACTATAAATACTCACTTAGCCAAATACATACACGAAGGCCCCTAACATAGAAATCAAAATGTTTCAGATTAAAATAATGTCCTAAAAATATGTTATTAAACGTATTCCACTGCTTTATACTAAAATGTGCAGATTCTAGTTTCCACCTACTGTATATCCTTTGCTTATATTAACAGTATTAACATTTTTGTTATAGTTAGCAGTTAGCAGTTATAATAATATCTAAATCAGAGCTAATTGGCTAGTCATAGCTGGTGGTAGCTCACCATCATGTTAATAATTACTGCTCTGTTCTACGGTAAGTAGCGACCTGTAGCTAGCAAGCTTTGCCTAGGCTACGTTACTCAGTTCGGCTGGGGCAGTCTGTCTACACTGACTTACCACTGAAATTATTCTCTATATTTTCTTGGAAAAAACGTTGGGAGTTATCTTTTCTGCCAGACAGACAGATAAAACTGTCAGACTTTTTTTATAATTTCTTTTAATCCTTGTTGAAGATGGACCAAACCACATGCATTATTGGGGGGTTCAGACGTGATGGTTGGCTCAAGATGCCTGCTCTGATTATGTGTTCACATTTTCGTCACATTTTCTTTTGTATATCTTCTAAACAAATTATTTTCTAAATATTCCAACTGTCCAACTGGCAATTATGAGGTAATGCATGAATGTAAGTCCGTCCTCCATGTCAGTTTTCTATGTGGAGCACAAAGCAGACACAGGAAATACTGTGACGTAGGTCTAATGACTAAGTGTCAAATAATGGGACGTGTGTGTGTGTGTGTGTGTGTGTGTGCGTGTGTCAATAACTGCGTGGCTTCCACAGAGACAAGGTAATTGAGTTGGTGGGAAGGTCAGCTTTGTACTCAGTCACTCTGACAAACACAGTAGGCTGTGTGTTTACTGACCTATGAAGAGCAATGAATGCCTAAAAGCAACTGATCTCATTTCAGTCTGCGCTCGGTCACGTGCCAGTTTGTAGATATCAACACAACACCTGATTCCTATTTGCCAGTGTGTCAGATTATACAAACAGAATTCTTGCATTTGTGATAGAGTGCACATTTTGTTAAACGTAACACTGATTTAGGAGCCTGTCTAAAGCATGACTTTAATTTAAAATTTTTTTCTTTCCACTTTGTGTTTTATTTTAGCTACGCCATGCAGTGCCTCTATGATTGGCAATGTCGGTCGGTTGGTCCACCACTTCAGTCCAGACTGAAATATCTCAACAACTACTGGATGGACTGACATGTAGGTTGGTACACACATTCATGTTCCCCACAGGATGAATTGTAATAATTTTGGCCATCTTCTGACCTTTCATCTAGCGGCCATCATCTGGTCCAACATTTTGTTTTATGACCACATACCTGCAAAACTAATGACATTCCCGTCAGCCTCCGCTGTAGGTTGTCTTTAGTGCCAATTAGCAAATGTTAGCATGCTAACACACTAAACTAAGATAGTGAACAGGATAAATATTACACACACTAAACATCAACATATTAGTAATGTCATTTTGAGCATGTTAGCATGTTGGCGCTAGCATTTAGCTCGAAGCACCGCTGTGCCTAAGGCCACGTTCAGACCGACAGAAGCCTTGCGTGAAAAAACACAGCCCTGTGATTAATTTCAATGGGACCAGTTTCACGTTCAGCAGAGGTGTTAACACAGAGGGCTCCGGTAAAATCTGGCATCTGGCAAAGCATTCCTGGTAGATAACATGAACTTGCTGAAAGAAACTGAAAGGGTGTCAGACAATAGCCTACTGTGATTTGTTCACTCCAAAAACTGAACACGGAGTAAAGGACAGAAAAATTGTATGTTGCAGGCGCGAGCGCAAACCCATTGTGTGTGTCTACTGTAACAACTGTGCAAACACACAGCATCAGAGATAAAAATCCACACTGCTCTTTTCTCACATGGCGAGTGGGAAGCTGCGAGAGAGATAAGAAGATACCTTGCAGCCACACTTGACCCTCATTGCCCACTCACAACCAACTAAACAGCAGGTAAGTGATTTAACGGATGCTGAGTGCTAAAATAATTGCAGCATCTGACACACAGGCATCTGTTCCTACTCATCTTGCAATAAAACTCCTTCGGGGCACAAGAAGCTTCACCTCTTGTGCAGCATCACAGATGAATCCAATCAAGTGTCCACACATGATGGCCGTGTCACCAGCCATTGTGGCGGCCTGGACAAGATGGCACGTGCAGAAAGCGGTCGTGCAGGCTGCAAGAACTAGATGCACCGAGCGAGACGTCAACTACTTGAAATTTAGACGATTTACAAAAGAAGGCCTCGAGCACCCGATACATACGGTATTTTAGTTCCGTTCAAGCATGATCTCAGAGTACACTTTGTCCCCAGAAAACAGTGGCTAGACCCTTGTATCCCAAAAAAACAAAAACATGATGGGGTGGGGGGGGTTTGAAGTGACAGAGCACTCTGTTCATCTGGACCTTAATGGAGCCTCTCTGTGCCACTGTGTCACACAGGTTAACAGACGACAAGCCGCACAACAGACAAAGAAGGACATGGAGAATAAAGAGGAGCACACGTCTGCTTGGTCTGCTGTTATGAGCTTTGCATCCTGGAAAACGTAAAGAGCTCTGTTGCCACCTGCTGGAGAGATGGCCTGACTGAAGCTAGAAAAAATGATTTTTCAGGGAGACAAAAATGAAATGTGCATGCCAAGTGCACACAGGTGTGTGATTATTAAAGAAGATACTGGTTAGTGTGAAGAGTTTGTTAAACTTTGTTAGATAACATGTTAGCAAACAGCTGCTTTTTTACACATCCAGCAGATATAGAGCATCATTATCATTCCTTTGGATTCCTGTTTGTTACCAACTGATGGGTCTAAGTCCAGTATTCACTCTCTTCTAGATCTGTTTTTGGTCTCCACCAACTCCAGAGGGAAATATCTGGCTCTTAAGCAGCAAAATGCTCCACTATATAATTCTTTGTTGGTTCATATGTGTGACAACTTCCACATTGTCACATCGTCATTTGATAAATTTATTCTGAACACACACATTCACACATTCTTAAAATGTCGAATACAGCCACTTGAAAATGTGATAATACGTCAGTGTCTTGTTTAGAGCTTGTTTCCGCTGCCCCCCGAGACCAAAACATCATTGTAGGTTTAAATTCAAATCTGCAGGGCAAACTTAAAATCTGATGTCAGCCCAATTTGGGAGAGAAGGGGCTGCATTTTCTTACGACAAAAGTCAGGCACAAAATAGAGTAAAATACAGAACAAATATGTGTCTGCTTCTAACAGTCTAGAGCAAGTAAAAATGCACTAGATGTATAAACATCAGGGGTTAGAATTCATCCTTACCACAAATCTATGCTCATTCAGCAAACTATATTTTATCCCAGTCTATACTCAGGGCTGTTTTCATATCATTTGACCTGAAATAAGTTGCTACAGTGTTCCAGCTCTGCTTCTTGATAGTCTACAGAAGCAGACTGCATGTGGCAACCAGGAGAATAAAGGTCATAAGGTGTGTCAGCAATTAACACCTCAGTGTGTGTGAGATTAATGGCATTAATTCTCACATTGCAGGAGGCAGCCAAGAGCCATTCAAGGACCCCTGGGAGGCTGCTGGGATCTACTGGGAGACCGGGTTTGGGGATTTGTTTATTCCCGGTGATGCCACTAGATGTCACACAACCAAACACCAGCTGTAGCTGCAGTCTAAACAAGCAGAGTCCGTCTTCACCCGTCAGATTTTACACCCAGCGGAATGGCTAACAATGTGGATCACTCGCTCTGATAAATTAGCGCCCGGATTGATGCCGCGGCGCTTCGAGGAAGAGACAATCATGTACTGAGATCCGTCATCGGGACCCCGGCGGCGGCGGCGTCCTGCGCGGTGCCTGCTGCTTCTCGGTCGCGCCTCTGAGCAGAGCGAGGGCGGTCAGCGAGTGCACGCGCCGATCACCGATCAGCGCGTTGATTAAACACATCAACCAACCAATCCGTCGCGACCGGAGCGCCTCGACCCGGATGACCGTGTGACGCGTGTCTCCGGTGTGGGCGCGGAGGGACCAGCGCCGGAGGAGATGCGCAGATCTGCAGGTGCTCTAGCGCTGCCGCAAATAACAGCGAGTCAGCTTTCATTAAGGCGATGCCAGGGGTAACCAAGTACAATTTAGTGGATGACGCGCACGATTTGAGGATCCCCATGCACAACGAGGAGGTGTTTAAACATGGGGTCTCCTTCGAGGCAAAGGTAAGGAGCCTCTGCAACAGATAGCCCACTTTCCGGGTGGTAGAGCTGATTTGAGGCTTGAAGACCATCATGTGTCAGACACTGAGATTCGAGCTCGTCGTGTCACCGCTACTGTAACAACACATGGGTTTATGGGATGTTGATTCTTGTCTACTTTGCTTGACTTTGAAATGTTTGTCATTTAACCACGTTTGACATCATACTTACACGGAGGCGTGTTGCTTTAACTGATAACTTGATGAACGCTGACATCATTTATTAATAATGATATGATTTTTTTGACAACCCTGTGCCAAGTGCAGGGCAATCCTGTGACAGTTTTACATTTTTGTCTTTTACAAAATCAGTGTAATAGGGCAGCAACTAACGATTATATTCATTATTGATTGATTATTTTCTCAATTAATCGAATAGTGTTTGGTATTATTATTATTATTATTATCAGAAAACTGGGGGAAATGCCCATCGCATTCGGTGATGTCATCAAATGTCTTGTTTTGTTCAACAAACAGTCCAAAAATATTCACCATCAGCGAATCAGCAAATTTGAGAAACTGGAACCATTACATTTTTTGTATTATTCACGGAATATTGCCTTAACTTTATTTTCTATCGATCGACTAATTGATTAATCAACTTATCATTGCAGCTCAGTGTAATGATTTCCTCATGTTTCCAAAGGTGTGTTGTGAAAAGCTGTAAAAACTACAAAGGAAATAAACAATCCCCCAGCCCAGCGCTCCCCAAGCAATCAGTGGAATTCATTCCCTCTGAGTGCTGATCTTTAAACCTTTCTCTTACGTTTTGCAGTACATTGGCAGTTTGGAGGTTGGTCGCCCCGGAAGCCGAATGGAGATCGTCGCTGCAATGAGGAGAATCAGAGTAAGACACCTAAATATAGGACTTCCCTGGACCAGACTGCTGAACCTGACCAGTGACCCAGCAGTTGGTGGTGGTGCATGCACGTTAATCCTCTGTCTCTCTCTCTCTCTCTCTCTCTCCTGTGTTTTACCTTGTGCACGGAGCTCAGAGCATCCCTACTCCCCTCAACATCCTCCTTTGCACATAAATCATTAGTCTGCACAAAACTACACACTCATGAAGATTCAGTGGGCTGTCAGGAGTGGTTTGAATCCTGGCATGTTTCATGGGGCAGATTTTATGGCTGAGGGGAGATACAGCACGCAGCTTCTATATGTGATACCATTAGAAAAGCCAACAGCTCTCGAGCGTCCCTGTCCCTCTCCCAGACAGGGCAACTGGAAACACTGCAATGCCTTGTCGTTACACATCACTGCAGTGTTACAGAGGAGCACAGGGAGGAGAGGATTTAGCTGCTCGTCAGCTGTTGGATCTAATCTGACAACCAAGTTATGGTGTCACTCAGAGTTCGGCCACATCCCCAGAGACACCCAGGAAAGGACTTAATCCTGATGCCTCGTGTGAAGTGCAGTATAATGGCCATTTGATTGTACTGGCGAAGATTAAGTGATGCTGTATGTTTGAATGTCCTCACTGACATATCATTTAGGAATCTTAATCCTAATTCTCAGAATGTTTATTTTAGATTTTTACACTTTTTTTCTCATAATGTATTATAAGAGTGCCTGCCTGTTGGTTTGAATGAATGAACACTTTCGAAACAGCAGCTCAAAATGGAAAAATACCCACACAAAACACAAGGTGATCCAAAGGCTACTGAAGACCTTGCTGGCCAGGTCTATGCATTGTACCTTTTATCATCTGTCCCTGAAGCAACCAACATTTTAATTAAATGTCTTCGTTATGTGGCTCTCATCAAAAAGCAGAGTTTGCAAAAATGCTTTTCTGCAGGGCTTCAAAGCAAAAGTAATAGATTGACGGAGATAAAAAAATCAGAATAAAAGAAAATGCATTAAGACAAATAAATATTTAAATAGAAATACAGTAAACAACATAATATTTAGTGTGGGCGAGATGAAAAATTGATAACATAAAAGCAGGTCTGTAAAAAGAGTCGGGGCTGTTTGTGAGCTCTGTAATGGCACAGTAATTAAGGGTGTCTGCTTCTGAATATTCAAAAGCTGACTTGTCCTTTCAGTCATGTTGACACAACCTGTAGAGCATTAGTTGTGTCCTGGGCAGCCTTAGTCTGAGTTAGATCCAGGCTGATGTGCATGCATGAAAATGTAGCACAAACACTTCCTGTGTTCCACTTCATTGCTCTCTGACAGCAGTGTGTTTGTAGATGGATGATCCTCTTGTCCTAGTATACGCGGGGCAGCGTTAGCCTGGACAACACATACACATTTCGGGAGTTCTGTCCTTCACCTGAGCATCCACACTCTCGACTTCATGTGGAGGAAAACTCCCACATAACAACAAGACGGATGAACTAGATAAGTGCATATGACAAGGAATAAGGTCCGGTTGAATCCTCTAGTGAGGTGCTCTTTCACACGTCGCAGGCTTACGGACAAATTGCTCCGGATTCATTAGGGATACAATCACCAGATATGCCTTGTCATGTTGGCAACAATGATGCTCTTTTCTTCCCGTGAGATTTGTTTCATTCTGAAATGTCAATTTAAGAGTAAAAAGACAGCTCCTACCCAACCTGCTGACAATAAAACACAGTGCTGGGTTGATATTTTTACACAAAGCAAAGAAGCGAAAGAGAGAATATCGAAGTCTGTTAAGCAGAGCGCGTGACAGTTCATTCTTCTGAAGAAGACGAAGAAAAAGAAGACGGTGATTTCACAGAACTTCATCTGATCAATAAATCATCTGACGTTGGAATGTGTGTTTTGAACGCGCGGCGCGACATTTCACATACATTCTGCTTATTCTTAGATCTCTGGGCCCTGATATTTGGAGTCTGAGCCTGCAGTGGAAGCAGAGGCTACAGGCTCTAGCATTAATCATGATGAGGGATGAAAGTGTCCCACACGTGTCTACCTCCCTCTGGGAAGTCTGCCTTTGAAAGCTTAAACAGCTCCCAGAAACAGATACTGACAGTTTCACAGCAGGCCCATGGGATCTGTAATGCTAGTCACACCAAGTAGCATAATAATCTATTTGGTTTGAATTCACATTTGGATCAAATATTTTTGGCCAACCTTGAATGTTAATTTTGAATATCACTTTCCCTCCACAGTATGAATTCAAACTGAAGAACATAAAGAAAAAGAAGGTCAACATTGTCGTATCCACTGATTCTATTAAAGTGATTTTGCGGAAAAAGAAAAAGGTCAGTCCTGCAAGATGTGACTTTATTTGAATTATATTTTGCCTTTTCAAACACGCCTTTGTCACTGTCAA
Organism: Gadopsis marmoratus; assembly: GCA_036023855.1. Taxonomy (NCBI): domain Eukaryota; kingdom Metazoa; phylum Chordata; class Actinopteri; order Centrarchiformes; family Percichthyidae; genus Gadopsis; species Gadopsis marmoratus. The sequence goes on from JAVQJF010056417.1 coordinate 8,078, forward strand.
CCTGTGTGTTTTTTGTGCTTTGACAGCGGAAAGGGTGGTCATGGGACGAGAATACCATCTTGGTAACACAGGATCCCATCTGCAGGTAGGGCCCTCTTGATGGTATCACATTTAAAAACAAGGACACCAAAGCCAAATGCCCAGGAAGCTAGTAACCAACTCTTCCTTTTAACAGGATCTTCTATGTCTCACATGATGCCCAAGACCTGAAGATCTTCAGCTACATAGCGAGAGATGGACAGAGCAACATTTTCCGCTGCAATGTGTTCAAGTCAAAGAGGAAAGTAGGTTTAATTCCTCGTAAACTGAACATGCTTAAAAGATAAGTGATGCTATTCTAGTGCTAGTATTTGTTTGTTTGCCTCATAGCTTATTCCTCAGTGCCATAGAGCTCAACTGTTGTCTAAAAACTATAAAAACACATCAGTGAGACACACTACCAGTCAATCTCACACAATGAAACAGCACCGAGACTCACTGCTCACTAAAGCACCAAATCCGCTGCTGAAAATAGTCCCCAATGAAGACGCTGTCTACTGTTTGAGCAATGTTTGATAAAAACTACAGTAAACAGGATTATTTCTTGGCCACGTGCAGTAACTTCCCAGAGTCTTGTCACCCACCATTTAGGTTACACTTCAGTTTTTGTACCGATCAAGCAATATACAGTGATATGATGGAAAAATGAGTGAGCTGTAAACCTGCTCGTAGGAGGATTTTGTCACCTCCCACTCTTTCCTTTCTTTGTGCTAAGCTAACAGCTTGAGGTAGTTTTACATTTATCGTACAGACGCGAGTGTGGCATCAATCTTCTCATCTACTGTATCTCTTGGCAAGAAATCATAAGCCTTTTTCTCAAAAACTATTCCTGTAAAAATGTACGTCTTCAGTAGGATTAAATGTGCTCGGGGCTGAGAGCAACAGAACAGGCTGAGATGGACAAACACAGTGTTGGTTTTGGGATTGTTAAGGTTTTTGTTGACATTACCTTATAAATACAGAATATCTCAACAAACAACTATGAACCTCAGTCAAAGTCAATCACTGCATTTTGTTTTCAGCTCCATGCTCTGTGCGTAGCTTCTAATGATGGTGTTATGCTCATTGACTCAGTGATGTATAGTCCTGTTGAACCTCACATGTGGCCAGTTCATCAGAGTCAGAGCCCTCCTGTGTGTTGTGTCTCCTCTATGACAAAGACAGCATCAGTGAGGTTGACTCCCATCCCTTCACCATGGCTACCAGACATACAGTGGCTTAGTGAAGCTGAATACTAATCATCCGGGTGGGAAGAGACAAGATGAGAGGGGATTTTTCACTCCGCACTAAAAGACGTTTTCACCATAGCAGAACAAACACCCACCGCTTTGTCAGCGACACGGCCAGGGGCGCCTCACTGCCTCCCCGGGGCTGCGGAGCCTTATCTGGGGGTTGCAGACCAAGCATGTGTGCTGAGTAGGAGGAGATAGACAAGCTGATAAGAGATTTGATTAATTTTCATCACGGCATGTTGCGGCCCATGATGTCAGCTCCGTGCATCAACAGAGCCTTTTTGTGTTTGGCCTTGAGAGCACTGGTACTTTAAAAAACAATGTTGTATTGACTGAGCAAGCTTATCCATTTCATGACTTTTTTTTCCTGCATTATTTTTATTACTTTTTATTTTATTATTTTTTGCTGGATTCAACTGCTTTTGAGCTTGTTACCTTGACATATTGACTGAATGCCTTGAGGCAGGATGATCCACCAGAGGCAGATGGCAATACTTCATATTCACATTTTGGTGCTTCTGCCGCTGTTCAACAACGAAAACACAAAAGCTCACCTTTGGTGGGATTGAGGAAGGGCATGGTGGATAAAATGTAATTTCAGTGGATTTAGGAGGCTGCCACTGGGCTACATATTAGAGCTTTAAGGAAAAATGAAACCTTGAAATTGATCAGGGAAGTGCTGGTGTCTCAAACGGCGCATTGAATTGTCTGGCCTGTGTTTTCAGCTTAAGAAACACTGATACCCACACTGATTTGTACCGAAATTTAAAAAGGCTGTTAGCTTATCATTAAGACTGGCAGTAGAACAGTTAGTCTGGCTCCGTCCAAAGCTCGAAAAAAAACATGTTACCCCAAAAAAACCACAGCTTGCCATTTAAACACTTGATGCTTCTGTGGAAACACGGTGTACAGTACATACTATGCATGAGATATCCATTAACAAAAGCCTGGCTTTAGGATCCAAAAGCTAATTTTTCAGTTATTCCAAATTAAACTGTCCCTCATTGATGACCTGATGGTGCTGACCCACCTACCGTATACTGAGTCTCCTCCAATAACAAAAAAGTTTATCTTCACTCCCTCTGCCATCAACATTACCTGCCTCTGAAATAAACCAATCCATCACTGTGGCAGCAGAATGTATGCAGAGCAGACAGACAAGGACATACAGCTGAAGCTCTGTGCTCATAATATCTTCTGACTTTAATCTGGTCTCCATCCCCCCTCCTGCCTGCCTCTGTCTTCATTTTTCACCTCCCATTCTGCCCCAACACTCCCCCCATGCTACTATTGTGCCTTTTTTTCATCTTCTTTCTCTTTACCTGTGCACATCTATCTATCCACTTGTCTTCCTGTGCAACACCTTTGGCATCTTGTTCTCTACCCTGCTGTGTCCCTTCATTTTTGCATGTTGCACACACACACATTTTCCCCGTGTCCTCCCTTGTAGTCTCAGGCCATGAGGATCGTGCGGACGGTGGGTCAGGCGTTCGATGTGTGTCACCAGCTGACCCTGCAGCAGAACAGCGATGACCAGGATGATGAGGAGGGGAAGGCGGAGGAATCGGTGGCAGTGCCAGGTAACTACACACAAGCATACACACAAGATTGCATCCACAGATCCACTACCCTCTCCCTCCCGTCTCTGTTCCTCTCCTTCCCATCCTCCTACTGTCACACAGGCAAATTGAATCTCCTTTCTTCTCCTCGCACGGCAACACACAAACTCCTCAGGCCTCCTCTTGCTCTCTCTCTCACAAACAAAAACCCTGAGCGCCTGCAGAAACAAACAGTGGCAACTGAGCACACCTCTCAGAGAAAAGATGTCATTATCCACCACCGCCAATAGCTTTTTTCAGCAGTTTGCCAGACTGCAGCAGCAGATTGGTTCTGGTGAGTCGTGCGAGCCATTGATCAAAGACCTTGTCAGGGCTTCTGCCAGCTCTTTGCCTGTTGCTGCTGCTTCTGCTGTCACTGCCCTTAGATGTGTTGCAAACTATAAAGCTCAAAGTAGAAACTGCATGAAAATCCACCCTCTGGTCTCCCTACAGCAAAGAAGAGGCTTGCACTGTCAGAGGAGACCGACCTTGAGGCCACTACAGAGGAAAGCATTGAGTGTGTCTCTTCTTCAGACCTGGAGAAGAGCAAAAAGGACGAGGCCCTCGGTAATGATGACAAGGTAGCGTATAGAAGTCGCCCTTGATCGTTTCAGTGTTGCTCATACAAAGCTCCGCTATTGTCTCACTCCATTAGAAACACAGGGGTTTTTGGAAACCCTGCAGAGATGAAGCCAACCCTGCAATGTGTAATTTGCAGACGCTGTTGGCACAGCTCTGTATGACACAGGTGCAACTAACACATTTTCATTATCAAATATTATCAATCTGACATTTATTTTCTCAATTAATTAATTAATCATTTGGTCTAGAAAGTGTAAGAAGACCAACAGCCACGATAAGACAAATCTTTACTGATCCCCAGCGGGGAAATTTGGTTGTTGCACCAGCACAAATGACGGCAGTACAGATAAGTATAGAGGTACAAGAATAAATAATAGAGGTATATTAGAAAATAATAAAATGTGCAAAAACACAAAATTAGTTTGAGAAATTAACCTTCATGATGTCATAGTCATGTCATCGGGGTTATCTGGACTCAGGCTTGGAGGCCTCACATTTACAACAGAAAGTCTGCTTTACAAACTGGGGGTGTGGATTTTGAAAGACGTGAGCGTTGACCAGGCAGGGAGGGTTTAATGAAAGATATTATCAAGTTGCATTAAGGGAATTGTAGTTTGACCCATACTAAGGACTAAAAGTCAGGATATCATAGGCTCTGATGAAAGTCGGTCCGCGATGTGAAATACTAAATTACTGGAGTTGCTTCTTAACTGACTTAATTCAAGTTCCCTCATCCACCCAGACGTGACACAAACAGGCTGTTAGATCAATCTCTGCTGCAAACATCTGAGGGTGAACAGGATGCAGTTTTTGGCAGAGCATATTGTATAATGATTTTGATCTAAAATGTCCTGTTAAATAATTCTTCGAGGCTCGCAGCTCACAGAGGGACATGATGAAAGTTTGGCCTCATATGAAGATCAGAAAACACCACTGAGGGATGTGTAGCGAGCAACTGCGTCTTTGTGGCTTGTTTGTGAAGAAATGCTCCGCGAAGCTCTCTCCAATGTTGACGTGATCATATGGTTTATTAATGAAAACATAGCAAGATCTTCTAGCGTGACTCTACTAATCCTGAGATGTCGAACAAGTGGCTATCTGCTCTGCCATCTGCTATTCCATCCAAGTCTCTGTAGCTCTGTCAGCGTTTTTTTCTCAAGAGATGTCGAGGAGTTGACAGTTGAAAGGTCTACATCATCTGTAAGTGACATGCTTTGGTGTCAGCCTCCCTCAAAATCCCAGCTCTTCTGTCTACACTCAGCTCACGGTTCTCCTGTAATTCAAGTGGAAATCTATCACAGAAGCAGGCAGCAACATAAAATCCTCCATCAACAGCAGCCTCACTAGAGCACCCACAGCTTCTTTATTGTTCTTCCTTTGGTATGAAATAACATTCTGTATCACATTGTATATCACATTGATCTCTCTCCCTCTTCCGCCTTAAAAGTTCACTTCACTCCATCCATGTGCACAATAAAAGCAGACTATAATTGTATGGTATTGAAAGTTATTTTTGGAAAAAAATTTAATTCAAATCACTAACTAAAGTAGTATCTGATGGTGGAACTTCAAAAAACATTGTCAAATTGTAAGATTTTGTCACAAAATTTCTTCTGGAAGCGATAATGATGATATTTAGTAGTTTCAGTATCCTGTGTAGATCTGTGGATCTTTGTCAGAATGAAAAGAAACTGTCTTGCCCCTCCTCGTGGAACTCAGACTGACAGGCTTTACTTTAAATTCTATCTACTGTGCAGCCCATCCACAGCCATATGTACTCTTGCTGTATGTGTGTTAGCTTTATTTAAAGTGGTAATAGGCAAGGTTGTTGCTGTTTGTTTATTTTGGCAGCATCTTTGCTGCAGTGGGCTCATTACTGTTGAGATTTTCCACCGCACTGTTCAAGGATGACGTAGCAATCAAGTTTGGGGCTGTGATGTTTATTACCGTACCTTGAACTTTTTGTAATGGAACTTGTGATGTTTAAATTTCAATGTGGCTGTAAACGCTAGCTGCCCAAGTCTACTTCTGGTGATGTCAAACAAACCACTTTTGTAGCTGCAAACCAGACTTTAAAGGAATGAAAATATCACATTTGCCATTTCACGTTTCTTGCACTTTTTGATGCTGTTAGAAGTCCAATTTACTGTCATCTCTACCGTAGGTGTCCAGTGACCCATCTCTCCTGCTGCGCTCCCCCATCCTTGGAGCCTCTGTGTCGTGTGAGTCGGCAGCGGAGGCTCCCTGCTCTGAAGAGCACCATGTCCAGCTCCTCCAGAAGCAACTGCAGCAGCAGGAACAACAGGCACTGGCCACTTCAGCACAGGTACTGATGGCAATTTCTTCCGCTTTGGAATAATATTTATGACATATATTTTTCTTTCTTTGTTTCTATTTCAGGAGCAAATGAGCTAAATCGACCACAATTATATCTGCATAGACTGTGTCTAAGACAAAGAATAAAGTAGCCACTGTGAAAACAATAAACAATAAACCTTTTCCTGTGGGTTTGCACACGCCATCTTCTGCCTGTTTTTGTCACATGTTCTCAATGATGTGTGTGTGTGTGTGTGTGTGTGTGTGTTCAGGTCCATGTGCTCCAGGACCAGCTGTTGGTGGAGGTGTGTGCACGGACTGAAGCCCAGGCCAGAGTGCAGAGGCTGCTGCAGCAGAACACCGACCTGCTGCAACACATTTCCCTGCTGGTCAAACAGATCCAGGAACTGGAGCTCAAGGCTGCTGGCCAGTTAACATCTAGTGAGTGTCTGCTGTTATCTTGTCATACCATTCAGATGTTCTTTTCAATTACAGTATATGTCTCATTTTGTTCGGTTGCCTCAGATTTTCCACTTTTTCCATGTTTTCTCCTTTACTCATTTCTGTCATAAAGTCATCCTTTTCTCCTTTCATCTCATTTCCCTTCATTGCTTTCTTTTCTTGCCTCCTTCCCGTCCTTATGGCCCTTTTTTTTCATCCTCTTCTGGCATGAAATTAATTAACCCATGTCAGCCCTCTCAGAGGATTCAGTATTGCTCTCTGCTCTCCCCTCCCTGCATTTAGCCTGTGGCAATATGCTGCCATATAGTCATGAGTTATCAAATCCTGTCAGCACAAACGTCACCCTACTCCATATAATCTGTTCTGCTTTGCTCAGACCTCTCTTCCCATGTCTTAGATCTCTGTTTACATGTGATAACTACCAATTCTCTCTGTGCTTTCTTTCGTCTTACACATCCTTCTTTTGATATTTTTTCTCCGTCCTCAGTGGGCTCTCAGGACAGTCTTCTGGAGATCACTTTCCGCGCCAAGCCCCCCACCGTGCTCCATGAGCCCCTCACCTCTTCTTCATCTACGGGCGCTTTAGCAACTCAGTCCCTGCTCCAGATTAGTGACAGTGCCTGGGTCTCCGCCCTCCCCGGACCCTGCTCTCCAGGCACCCTGGGCACAGACACCAGCCCTCTGGGGTTCGCTGGCAGTGGAGTTCGCCTCGAGTGCTTCCGCTTCTCCTCCCGAGGGCTGGACCGCCAGGAGCAGAGCCAGGACACAGGGGAGACCCCCAGCGACGGAGCCCCGGATGAAAGCTCGCTGCTGGGGGAGCAGGTCCTCGGAGCCCTGGAGCTGCTCCGCTTTAGGGAGTCAGGGATTGGATCGGAGTACGAATCGAACACAGATGAGAGCGATGACCGAGACAGCTGGGGGCAGGGGGAGGGAGTGGGGGCTGACAGTGCAGCTCGACTCTTAAATGTGCTGAATGCAGAGAGTCTGCCGGACTGTTTAGGGGATGAGATGGCTGTGTAGTGGTGCTCTCGAAGCTACACAAGGCTACATTGCACTTATGTGCCACCCCAATGGGAAACAGGTGGAGTTCAAAATCTGAAGGACTTCATTACAGAGTAATCATGTCTTGTGACATCAGTAAACTGCATCGTCTGCAGGCACGAATCACTTGTGGCTGGCTCTGGACAGAGTGCTCACTCACCACTGTAAAGATTTTAATTTTACCTTTTGATTTGCTGTGTCCTGTGCACTGAGGAAAGGTGGAATAATATAAACAGAGATGCAGACAGTATAGTTCAATTGATACATTTGATTCTTAATTGACTTGCTAATAGCATTAATGATTTCATAAAAACAAATTTTATTTGATCAATCTGTTTCATTTACCACCTGACTATGACTGACACACTGGCCCTTGCATGTTAAATGACAAACACACTGGGCAATAACCCAATAATAAGTCATAATAATGGTAGCCTACTGAGCCCTAATTGACCATAAAGATGTTAAACCAGTCAAGCTTGTTTCTATCAAATCAATAATGTCTTTATCAAATACATTTAAACAAGTCTTATAGTCTGCATCACTGCTAGCTGCTCTATGAGGCTGAATTAATTGCTAACGTCAGCATGCTAACATGCATGTATAGTGTTTACCATGTTCACCATCTTACACTGTAGTTTAGTGTGATGTTAACATGCTAATATTTGCTAATTAGCACCAAACACAAAGAACAGCTGAGGCTAATGTGAATGACATTAGTTTTGCAGCCATTTGAATTGAAATTCTGACATGAGAGCAAGATTCAAACATGAATCTGTTTTCACCTTGTTTGCGATTAAATTGTCTTGAGTACAACATCATATACACTGGACGTTACATACTGTAATTCGAAACATAACTTTAGCATTTCTTTGTTTCTCAACTCCACTGCAGCCACAAAAAAATACAAAACAAATATGAAGTTGGCGCAGCTTTATTCAATCCTTGGGCTGTCAGATAGTATAAACACTGTGGTGCTTCAGGCTCCGTCTCTCTGAAAATCTCTGCTGTCTGTTAGTATGTGTGTTACATACTGTATGCGTGTCAGTTTGGTGATTATTGTACCTTACATACGTTTGGTTCCCTGACTTGGTGCCATCGCCACTCGCTGGGCTTGTTACACTGTGGTTGTGTCTGTGTTTATGGATTTGTGATACATCCGGCATGGACATGGTCATTTTTGTTCTTTTCTTATGAAGACCTATGAAGAAAAGACCCCTTTGCCAAGTCTGTCTGGAAAATGCTAACATATGTTTTGAAGTGTGAAAATTAAAACCTTCCTGTGATTGTTATGACACATAATCTGTAATTACACATGGGTTTAAAAATGAGCATGTATCTCTCATAGTATGATTTATTTTTCTCTTTTCAATACATTGTATATAGTTTGACTAACTTATACGCATTGCATAACATACACAGCATGATATTCAAACTATTCTTCATCTTATTTTATATTATCGAGGCACATTTTCTGATGTAGGTGATGGTGTGCAGGTGCTGCTACAAGCTACTGTCTCTGCTGTTTAAAAATGTAGCCACGACCTACTGTAAGTATTACTGCGGCAACAATAAACTGCTGCATCACTGTGTTGCTACTGTGCAGATGAATTGTTTAGAAAGTCCCAAAGTACTAATTCAGAGAAAGATGGGGGGGTATGAGACTTCTGGACTCACTTCATATTCTTCTGGCCAGCTGTCGCACCAGCTCCACCTCGACTGTGAGCCAACACTTTTGAGTCACTGATTTGGCGACGTGTCTTTGAGCGCTTTCCAAAATCAATTAATCTCTTCCTGCCCCTCCTCCTCTCCCTCTTCCTCTGCCTCGCTCACCTTCCTCCCCTCTTTTTACTGCAGCTTGTCGCCTCTTTCCCGCTCTCTTACTCTCACTATCTTGTCAGCTGTATCCATCTATCCATATTTCTCTGTCAATCTCTCCAAGGTTATGTCTGTTCACGTGAAGTGTACTAAAAATTAAAGTGCACTTAAATAGATGTTTCTCCTTGTGGAATTGTATGCCCTTTCTCAAATGTTGTCTGAGTTACTAATTGCTGAAATGTTTCCATGGGTGATATAAAGCGAACATAACGATAAGCAGCAGCAGTTCCTGGGCTGACCTTTGGGAAATGTTTTCCTCGTCAGTATTTATAATTGGTTGAGAAAATGGAATGTGGGCATGCGGAAGTCCTTTGTGAGGATGACGGCTCTCTGTTATTGTTAGAGATACACCAGCTGTGGTCGTTAAACAGGGTCATCTCCCATTAAGCTCACCGTGTGTGCAGACAGACACGGCTTAATGTAATGCTGCAGATAAGCTGGAGTTTATGAAGAATATCCGCCATTACCCACCCACATCCAGCCTCGACATCCCGCAGCTCCACTATTGCGGCTGCTGCTGACACAGATAGTGGGTGGCCTCCAGGCAGTGGCCTTTACGTTTATTTACTTTTATTTATTCATTTGAAAAATGGTCTGTAGTGTCATTCTGCTCAGCCCTTCTTGTATTGTGCAGGTAAAATGAATTCACAAAACAGTTTTTCACTGTACGTGCAGCGTGACGTTTATCCCTTGGTTTGGTGTATTTAGACTAGAGCTGTGACTCTAGTCGCTCCAACACTTCAGTCCAGACTGAAACATCTCAACAACTATTGGAAGGATTGTCGTGACATTTGGCACCGACATTCATAATCTTCAGAGGGTGAATCCTACTGACAGGTGATCCCCACGCCACTTTGTGGTTTTGAGTGAATTGCCTCAGAAACTATTGGACGGATTACCATGAAATGAACGCACTAAACTAAGACGGTGACCATAGCAAACATTATAGAGGCTAAACATCAGCATGTTAACATTGTCTGTGTGAGCATGTTAGTATGTAGACATTAGCATTTAGCTCAAATCACCGCTGTGCTGTAGTACTGCTTCACAGTGATGCTAGCATAGCTCTAGACTCTTTGGCTTGTTAAAACGTACCTATTCATCCACCTGTTATATTAATGACTCATGAATCTTTTAGTCTCTTACTCACTCATTTCCTAAAGAAAAGTTAATACTCTGCTGCTCCATCATGGTCAACTTTAAATGTCAGAGACGGTCATATGTCATGGTGACAGAATTGTTTATCAGAAATTACCCATTAAATAAATAGTTTCACACTTTGGAAATAACACTTATTGTTGGAAAGTTAGATGTTTGTACGCTAAATATGAAGATACATCCAGGTTATCTTAGTTTAGCACAAATAACTGTGAGTAAAAAATTATACTTTTTCTGTGTTTGTTTCTGTGTTAAATACTTACATACTTAAAGTAACTGAAGACATGATATTGAATATATATAATAAATATTGATATTGATCTCTAAGTGTGTGTAAAACCCTTTTGTATTATGAGTTTAGTATGAGAATTATAAGTGTGTACAGTACATATTATGTGCTTTTCCATGCTACCTAACCATTATGATTCAAATATTGATTTATGATAAACAAGCTCATGCCTCCTTTCTGCTATGGATTCTGTGTCCATTTTACTTTTCCTCCCAACTGTGACTCATCTTGTTTGCAACCAGTCATAGTTTTTTTTATAACATCATGACTCCTTCAGAAATTAGCAGGTTCTCCTCTGCAGGAAAATGTACCCGGTCTGTTTTTGTCAGTAGCTCTTTGTGGAAGCTGCCAGATACTGTTGCTCTGAGCTGCATCTGTGGGCCATAATTGAAACCATTTGTGGATCAGGTGGAATTCTGGGATTTTGGCCTCACCTCAAAATCCCAAAGCGTGTTATTTTCTCTGTTCCTTTCCTCCAGCCAGAAAGAAATACTCTTACATCAGCCTTCGTTCCTCTCTCCCTCTCTCTCTTTCTCTCTCTCTCTCTCTCTCTCTCTTTCTCTCTCTCTCTCTCTTTTCCATTTCCAGAAAGTCCTTGCAAGGAAGAGGTCAGCGAGTCGCAGTGCTGAATGCATCAACTCACAGTAAATGTGGAATATTCCTTGAAACAGATGGTTTCATAATCAGGAGAGAAGAAATTGCAAACGTAAGTCAAATCCATATTTTGCTCATATGTGGCTATTAATCCCAGTGTCCACATTGACTTTGAAGGAGGTTTGTGTCAGCTCAGCTCAGTATAGAGACTGACATCATACAGGAAAATTGCAGGTTTAAAACAAGCTTAGGTACCAAAAATTAGATATATCTGTGCACATTAAGGTGAGGAATAGTGCGATATTTGAGCTTTATTTGTGTTTTTTTGTATTAGTTTCATCAGTACCTCAAAAATATACGGAAAAAAGTTATTCCACTAGAAGTCAGTGATCATCATGCCAGCTCTCCGGAAATGGAAACTCTACTGAAAACTGCATTGCAGACATGGGTTTTCACTATTAACTTCACTGTACAATGTTATGTTCTTAACTTCCTTTCATGCACATATATGAAAGAATAAAAGTTTATAATGCACTATATCACAGTAACACTACATTTTATACATGTCACACTGACACAGAATGACATTGTCTCACCAGATGTTTGGTGAACCAACCACGTGGTCTTAAGTTCTAGTAGAGTATACCAGAATGAGGCATGATACCTTCACAGGGCTTTTACAAGGTACATAAAATGCGGGTACTGTGGTGGGAGAGACTCTATGGGAGACTCTGCTTTGGGTTACAAGGAGAACTGTATGTGCATTTACCACTGAGGACCTCACCAGGGCTTCAGGGATGTTTAACTCTGTAGAGCTATTTATAATGTCCTACTATCCTGAAATGTAACCGTTATATTACATGTATTTTAAATGTTTTATCTTTTAATTTTTATCCTTTATATTTCTTTTTTCAAATTCCTTTTTCACTTTTGATCAAATTATTATTATTTATTGCTTTTAGCACAACTTTAAGAGTATGCCACCCCGCATTTCACTACTCATGTTGCTTGTGTATGTGACAAATTAAACCACTGACGTATGAAAACCCGAAAAAATATCTTATTTTGGATTACCTGGATGTCTATGGCAACTTGTGCTACTAATCTCTTCCACTGATCTACAACCTTCCTGAAATGTTCAGGCGTGCAGAGAAGAGATGAAGGTCATGAAGGTCCAACAGGTCTCACACCATGTCTTCCTTGTCCTGCTGGCTGCCAGCGTGCGATCTCAAGTCAACCCAGGTAGAGTAGAGATTCATCTTCTACATCCTTCTGTCTCAGAGCAGGTGGGAGTTGAATATCTTGCTGGACACTTTGGTAGGACACGTTGGTTGTTGCAGGGATCGCACCTCAATGCGCGTTCCTGTCAGACAATCAGTGATACAATGAGTTTAATTTTACCTACAGGTTTAGTTTTCTGTGTGTGATCGAGGCATCAAGTATGAGCAACTCAATTTGCATATGTCATATATAAGCTTAAAATAACTTCTGCATATTCCTGAGGGATACGCATGTTGACGAGATGGAGAAGGAAAAGCAACTTTAGGTGGGTGGGCTTACTAGAACACAAAAATGTAATGTGTATATGAGCGTATGTGTATGTGGTTTACCTAATGCTCAGACTGCAAACACCCTCAGAACAGGCAGTCCTTTCACAAGCAGGGGGCATTAGCGGAAAAAAAAAAGTTTGAACATTTCTAGGCATAGTTGTAGGTAACACACACACTCTCTCTCACATGCACTCATTTGACTTCCCCGCTTAGAATATTTTCACAGTAAAAGGCCTTTTTGTTCTGCTGCTCTCTCAAAGTACATGTCAGGCGTGTTCGGTGTGGGAAGGTGAATTAAACACAGACGTCCTTTAATTGCCAGGTAGAGATGGTGAGAATAAACAGTGCAGTGAGTAGATGTACAGTATGGTCACGCAGTCATATTTATGCTATAATGTAGTGCTTGTTTTTGTCAAACTGTCTGTCTGTGATTTTAGCAGATGCCAGTGCTTTAAAACACAAAAGATTTCTCTCGCGTGTAGGAATTATGAAACATTTGTGAAAAATGAAGAACAGGCAGCTCCGAGGCTACTCCCGTCTGATTTTGCTTAGACTGGCACCTACACAGTGATGCCTCTGTTTGGCGTTAGAGGCCTTGCAGGGGTGCAGGAAGGGGACTGGGGGCGGGAGACGAGCGCTGACCACTTGACACTCTTCACTCCTCACACGCTGCAAACACACCAAAAGGATGAAAACTCATATGGCACGCGAAAGCTTGCAGGTCATACATGTATAAGCACATAAAAACATATTCACAATGTGAGCAGCATGTGTATCAGTGATGCTTCATATGTTTGTAGAAATGTGCCGGTATCCTCTCGGTATGACCGGCGGGCAGATTCAGGACGAGGACATCTCTGCCTCCAGTCAGTGGTCTGAGTCAACTGCTGCGAGATTTGGCAGGCATGTTTGATGACACATTTCTTTTCTTATATCTCAATTTAATTTCACTTACTTTGGACAACACACTTGAAAGCTGTCATTAGACATGCAGGGTGTTTAACTCAATATAAGCACTATATTACGGTCTCCTTCTTAAATGATCAGCTGTGAAGTTCTTTTTAAGAGAAACTCCTCTTTTCAACCCTGGTGGGCATTGCTGTTTGTGCCAAATTTTTCTTCTATTTTTTCCAAACTAAACACAGCTTGGGTTTAAAAAAAAAACTACCTCGGACTTGTTGCAAACAGAATATGTGAGGTCCATTTAGCAGCTTTTCTGGAGCTTTTGGTCAAATCACGTACCTTCATCAACAGATGAGTGGGTTTTCTCAGTTGCCATTAAACCTGAACGCCTACAATCCCATGACAACCGAGGTAACGCCGTGATTTGATCAAAAGCTCAGGAGCAGCTACTAAATTTATGTCAGCTGCTGTTTCCAAGGTCAATAATTAAATATGAAGCTCAGCATATGTGAAAGTTTCATGAACTGGCTACATGAATAATAAACTGTTTTACAATATGTCCAGTGGCGATATAGAGGAGTCAAAGATCTTCTCATGCAAATATTAATTAATGAACACAAAAAAGGTAATTCATAGTAGATAAATTAACTTTCAGTTCTCATATCCTCATTAATTCTTCCTCCTCTCTTCGTATCTATTTGCAATATTGCAAATCCGTCTCCTCTTCCTCTTAATTTCCATGCACCTCTCCTTTCTAGCTGAACTCTTTGTCGTTCCCGTCTTTCACGGTCTCCTCTCCTGTTTCTCCCTCATCTTCAGACTTGACTTAGACAACGGAGACGGCGACGGGGCCTGGTGCCCTGACATCATGTCAGAGTCGGATGGCCTCAAAGAGTATCTCCAGGTGGACCTGCGTTCACTGCACTTCATCACACTGGTGGGCACCCAAGGTCGTCATGCCGACGGCATGGGTAATGAGTTTGCCCAGCGATACAGGATCAAGTACAGCCGCGACGGCAGCAACTGGATGGGCTGGCACGACAGGAAGGGAAGGCAGGTGAGCATGTCTAAATATAACATATTATTGTTTCTCATCCCAGACTCGCATGTATAGGGCTATACGTTATCATGAAACCTTAACTGGATCAGGTGCAGGTGTCGCAAAAATGGCATGACAGGTGGGCATGTCTGGGCTGATTTTATAAATCACAGTATTACATATTACAGTTTTCAAACAAGTAGCTACTTTGAATCTGTATATTTAAATTAGCTCAAGGGACCACTGATCATTGGCTCATCTTATCTCTTAACAAAACCCAGACAAAAGCATTTATAAGTGCCAGTTATAGCAGTTTAGCTTTCATCATTATGGCTTTACAGACAGTGACAGAAATAATTGTAACGGTGGAATGTAACATATAACAAGTACATTTACTCATGCAGTGTACTTCAGTTCAAATTTGCTGTACTTTCACTCCATTTCGGTGGGAAATGTTGTACTATTTACTCCACTACATTTATTTAACCGCTTAACTTACCAGTTACTTCACAGACAAAAGATTTTACAAATAACACATATGCTGAGCTTGTAAATTTGATGCGAAGTTATAGATGAAACTATAATTAGCCCCAGCTTAACCCACTACAACAATAAAATACTACTTACAATACAAAAACAAAACAAAAGCAAGACAAATTCATATACAGGCTAATAATATAACAATCACAGGGGCATTGTTTCAAAAATATGACTACTTTTACTTTTAACACTCGCACCACACTACATTTTGCTATGAATACTTGTGTTTTTTTACTCAAGTAACATTTTCAATTGTAATCAAGTATTTTCGTATCAAAATACTGCTACTTTTACAAAAATAAGGGATCGGATCGGAAAACTTCCTCCACCACTGCTGAGAGATGGCAGTGGTGGAGGTGGTCACCATCATTTGGCAATCACAAATATGCTGCTAACATGCTACACATAGCAATTTGCAACAGTTTTTGTCCAAGGAGTCAAAGCATTAACACCATAAAAATTATTTTTACGTGGTTTAGCTTTTATTCCCTGACACCTTTCACTCTCTTCAGTCGTATTCGTGTCATCTGCGTCTCCTCTGCCAGGTCATCGAGGGCAACAGGAATGCATATGATGTGGTGCTGAAGGATCTGGAGCCTCCCATCATAGCTCGTTTTGTTCGCTTTATGCCTGTGACGGACCACTCCATGATCGTGTGCATGAGAGTGGAGCTCTATGGCTGTGAATGGCTGGGTTAGTCACGACTTTCCATTATACAGAGTACAACATCTAGTTTATCTTTTTATTTTTAATAATGACCAAAGTCTGTGCTCGTTTTATGTAATTTAATTGTTTCATTATGACTTTTGACATGCTAAAAACTCGGCTCATTGTTATAATATCCTATGAGCATGCAGTGAGAAAATCAATTCCAATCTTTGACCTTTGACCTGCCCCCTGTAGATGGCCTGATGTCTTATAGGGTTCCAGATGGGCACCAAATGATCTACAGAGGCCTGGACGTCTACTTTAATGACTCTGTGTATGATGGAGCATCAGCTGAAAGGTCTGCATTTTGCTGCTACTTCTAGAAAGAAAAGATGTAGGGCATAATTGGGACTTATTCTCCATCACCGTTGTCATTATGCTTACCTCCCTTGAGTGCAGCTATTTTATTCAAAGCTGATTGAGATATGATTTTTTTCCATCGAAATGAAATATAGCAATCATGAATTTAAAAATCTCTGTGCTCCTTAATGGATAACATTTTAAATGCTAGTGTTTTCTGTCTTCTTCCATCCATCCCTCCCCCAGACTGACAAAGGGTCTTGGCCAGCTGACAGACGGCACCTGGGGTCTGGATGATTTCCTCCACAGCCACATATACGGCATGTGGCCAGGGTACGACTACGTGGGCTGGAGCAACAAGAGCTTCCCCAAAGGTTACGTGGAGATAATCTTTGAGTTTGACCACGTGCGAAACTTCACTTCCATGAAGGTGAGGAGTCGGTGCAGAGGAGAACTTTGGGGTAGTTCACTGAACAACTTAACAGTGAAAAACGTGCTGAGCCAACAGTATGCTGAACTGTGCACCCAGCCAAGCACCCGTCCTCTAAAGCTGCTGCAACTTTTATTGGGACATAAAACTTGTAAAATAATGCAAAATAGTCTCTCAGTGTGAAAATTTCATTTTCAGTATAATTAGCCTATTTGTCATGGGTAAGTGCTGTGGCCACAAATGGAAGATAACGTTTCTCAGCCATGGCACAGAAAAACAGATTAGTCATCACTACACCTGCTCCTGCATCATCGTCCCCCTTCAATTCTGACTGCTTCTGACACTTTTGCACCCGTTTAGTCATTGTGGTTGTAGGTAGAGAAAGAAATGCATATTCCTTGTAGACATTAACAGGATATTGGTAAAATGCAGTATTTAGTACTTTGATCATGCTTGCTTTTAGTTACATATCCCACCTCAAACTCCACAGGTGCACTGTAACAACATGTTCAGCCGTGGAGTGAGGATGTTCCGACAGGCCAGCTGTTACTTCAAGTCAGGCTCAGACTGGGAGGCTGACCCCGTCACCTTCAGGCCAACTGTGGACCGTGTGAGCCAAAACGCCCGGTTTGTCCCTGTCTCCCTCGGAGACCGCACAGCCAGTGCCATCAAATGCCGATTCCACTTCAGTGACCTTTGGATGCTGTTCAGTGAGGTGGCCTTCCAGTCAGGTAAAATGGGATCAGGTGTGGGCGTCATTGTGCCTCGTTTCAAAACTTTGATTTGATCATCTAATCAATTTGAAGGGGGCTTTTAGCCTCCCACACAATGTAAATGTGTGTAAATGTTAACTCTTAGACTGCCAACATGTTTACGGTACCATAACTACCACCTGTCTCTGTCTTTCTCTCACAGGCTCAGCTGTGTACAATACATCTCTGACTCCTCGCAAACACGGACACCCCACAAACACACTACCAGGTCAGTGGCTAAACCCTTTATGACTTTGTTTTTTATTTGAGCAGTGGTTGTAGTTTTAGTGAAGTGACAGTTGAGAAGAGGGCGTGCCCACTGGTTTGATATATGGCTGCTGGGAACTGATGGTAAACAAAAACACAGGCTGAGTATACTGTATTCTTCAGTCAACTACAAATATAATGAAAAAACTATATATTTATCTATGATTTTTCTTAATTAAGCTTGAATTGGTGTCATACATCTTACCATAATGTATAGTGATTTATTTCAGTCTAAAAGCACTATTTAAAGAAGGGTTTAACTAAAATGTTTTCTGGTTACACAGTGCCCCCTGTTGATAGCATAAGAAATGGCTGATTATTGTATTGTAATGTAGCATGAAGTTAATTGTGTAATAAGCATACAAACTGTGATGGGTTAAATCAACTTCCCGACTCTCATCTGGTTGGTTAGGGGATGATCCTACTCATAAAGTGGATGACAGCAACACCAGGATCCTGATTGGCTGCTTGGTGGCTATCATTGCCATTCTATTGACTATCATTGTCATCATCCTGTGGAGGCAGGTCTGGCAAAAGATGCTTGAGAAGGTGAGAAGAGAGGTTGTTGTTTTATTTGTCTTAATAAATATCAAAATCTGATCATTTGTGTTTCAGTCTCAGTTACTAGCAAAGATAGTGGACAGTGTGCAAATCCCACCCCATAAGGGTACAGGCTCAGGAGAAAATAACCCAAAGTCAGCATACAAGAAAAAGGAGAGGTTGTCCACACACTGAAATTTGCAAGCACCCAAAGGACTGTTGTCCATACAAGTCATATTGCAATGCACAGTTTTTTAAAAAGGGAGATATAGTTTGATATAACAACCTACCAGCCGAGTTCCTTCAAAAACTGGGTGCGAGTGTACATAGAAGAGTTGATGCTGTTTTGAAGGCAAAGGGTGGTCACACCAAATATTGATTGGATTTAGATTTCTCTTCTGTTCATTTTGTTAATTGATGAAACTAAACTATTAACAATTCCATTTTTTTTACACAGTACAATACAATTTGTGAAGGTGGGCAAAGCTATCAACAGCGTATAGGTGTATAGGAGTTAAAAACCTTTGATAAAGTCTCCTAGCGGTGGTGATGGGGAGAAAAACATTGTCCAACATGAAACATATGGGAATGTGATCTCCTAATTGTAGGTGCAGCTGTCATTTTATTTGTGTTTGTGTTACATTGCATGAAAAAAAAACATTTGGAGGAGTTTGCAAATTTCAGTGTGAGGACAACCTCTCCATTTCCTCCATCACAATCACTGCTGATATCCAAGTATGTTTTCTCTGCCATCCAACGCTGATTATTCAATAACAGACCTAAGCTCTCACGCACTTACTTATAGGCATCTCGTCGCATTCTGGACGATGAACTCACAGCTCGTCTTGCGGTCCAGACCCAGGCCTTCTCCTCCCACCACTCCTCTCTGTCCAGCGAGAGTGGCTCCACCTCTAACTCCACCTATGAGAGAATCTTCCCCCTCTGCGCCGACTACCAGGAGCCTTCGCGCCTTATCCGGAAACTACCTGAGTTTGCACAGTCCACCGAACACCTTGGTAAGTTAGTGAAAGCACAATGCAGTAAACACCGTGCAGACTGGCTAGAGCTACAGCCGTGTGCATTTGTGTGTTCCACATCAGGACTGAGCACCTCCTGTAAAGCCCTTGCAACCAGTGGTTCAGACGGTGCCCCCCACTATGCGGAGGCAGACATCATCAGCCTCCAGGAGTCTTCAGACAGCAGTACCCAGTCCATCACAGCTGTCAACATGAATCTCTTTGCTGGCACCGATTCGTCCATGAGAGAGTTCCCCAGACACAAGCTCACATTCAAGGAGAAACTGGGAGAGGGCCAGTTTGGAGAAGTATACCTAGTTTTATAGCTCTGATGTTTGTTGGCGCTGTTTTGGTATTTTAGAAATATATTAGATCCAACCGCCATTAGATATTAGATCTCCGCCAGCGTTAAGTTCATATATAATTTACAGCTCGCATTTTGAAAATTGAATGTTAGAGTTTGCTGTGTGGTAAAAGCATGAGTGTGAAAGTCAGTGGCTATACAGTACATGCTGACAAATAGGCAACACTTAGTGGCATTAAACAGAGCTAAACAGATGGTTTCAAGTGGTGCCAAATGGATGATAAGCTGACAAAGTGCTTTTTGAAAAAGGTGCACTTGTGTGAGGCCGAGGGCATGCAGGATTTCTTGAATGAGGATTTGTCTATAGAGGGGAACAATGAGTCACTTCTGCTGGTGGCTGTGAAAACACTGCGGGAAGATGCCAACAAGAATGCAAGGTGAGAGCAAACATTTTAAAAGTACATTGGTCTCCTGCAGTCGCCAGTCAAGCTTCAAATTACAACTGTGTGTCCCCCGCTGTGCTGCAGGAACGACTTCTTGAAGGAGATCCGAATCATGTCTCGCCTGAGGGACCCCAACATTGTCCGTCTGCTGGCGGTGTGTGTGGACTCAGACCCACTGTGTATGATCACTGAGTACATGGAAAATGGAGACCTGAACCAGTTCCTCTGCAATCTCAGACTAAAAGAGGCTGCTGGTGAAGACATGACAGAACAGGAGGAAAAACAGGGGAAGAGTATGGTCAGGTAGGCTCATATTACATGACATTAAAATGGATAGAATATATAGAGCCAACTAAACAACTATACTGCACTTCTGACTTCTCTTTCCCTTTAGCTACAGTAAACTGATTGGCATGGCTGTGCAGATTGCATCCGGCATGAAGTACTTGTCCTCACTCAACTTTGTCCACCGTGATCTGGCGACCCGCAACTGCCTGGTGGGTAAGAACCACACCATAAAGATCGCTGATTTCGGCATGAGTCGGAACCTGTATAGAGGAGACTACTATAGGATCCAGGGCCGGGCCGTCCTGCCCATTCGCTGGATGTCCTGGGAGAGCATCCTCCTGGTGAGTGCTGCGGGGAGCTGGGGACATGTGTGACGTCTGTCGAGGAGAAAGTGCCCTGTTTAGTCCAGCTGTGTTTTTGGATTTAAGTTGTCTGTTCTCTCAGGGTAAATTCACCATGGCCAGTGATGTGTGGGCATACGGTGTGACTCTGTGGGAGATTCTGACTCTGTGTAAGAAGCAGCCCTATTCCCAGCTCTCTGACGAGCAGGTCATTGAAAACACAGGCGAGCTCTTCAGGGACCAGGGCAAGCAGGTGAGCATCACAAAGGTTTTGGCTACCAATCCTACAGAGCACAATCTGTTTATGGTCCTAGTTATGGTCAGTCACAGTTCATTTGTGGTAATCCAAATATGGGATACAAAGTATCTACTATTGTTTTTCCCTCCATCTGTTTCTCAAAGGCAGTGCCAACTTTGCTGGAAATGTCTTGCAAACTTCCTTTCATGTGTGGTGGAAATCTGAAATTTAAAAACACAGCACTTAATATTATCAAAGACGTTTATTTACATTTCTACAGAAACGGACCACCGCCTACACACCAGTCATAAAACAATAAAAGTAATTAAGTTTAAGTGAGGGCCCTAGCTCTGCAGACGCTCTGTGCCTGGCAAGCTTAAGGTTAAGCTTACAGAACATAGAGTAAAAAACATGCATAATAAAGGTAACATAGAGTAAAGCATTACAAAATGTAAATTTTCCATCACACGTTTTCAAATAAAAATACTACTCATAGCCCTTTTAACATCAATCCTACATTCATATTTTGTCTCATGCCGCCAGGTGTATCTGCCAAAGCCACCCTGTTGTCCTGATGGAGTCTACAACAATCTCATGCTGAGCTGCTGGAGGAGGAACGCCAAGCAGAGACCGAGCTTTCAGGAGATACACACCCAGCTGATGGAGAGCCTGGCATAGCAGATGCACCAGATGGAGTCAGACACAACCCACCAGATGTTTTCCATTTGTTTTGTTTTTTTGCTTGCTTGCCACAACGGTGCTGTAAATAATAAGATATGAGGAGAGGGTATACACTTGAACAGAGCCATATATTGTAGATATCATGCAAAGTAGCACTATTCACACGGTGTATTCACACCTCTGTGTATTTATGAATTTCTTTGTATTTCCCATGCCATGACTATTTATAGAGTACTCCATGGTAATCCTAGGTTTTGAAAGACAATTGTGACCATTTCAAATTTCTTTTCCATGCATACATCTAATTCTATTGCACATTTGTTAGAGAATGTCGATACAGTCTTGTGACCATTTATGAATGTTTATATTATTGCTTTTGAATTCTAATATGAATAAATCACACGATAATGAGTGTTGACTGGTTGAGACAGGTGTTTTTAACTCTGCTGCAGTTCACCTACATGTTTTATAATGGCCTTTTGAAGTAATGAATTAACTGTATATTGTTGAATCGTTGCATTTTGAACAACTGTCAAACCAAAGATCCCTGTAAATGAAGAAAATTATAAATAATAATATTAACAATAAAGAATAAAGAATATTCACTACTGTTTGTCGCGCTTTCCTTAACCTTCTTCGCGGAGTGGAGAACACAAACAAGCACCACTTTCAATCGTTGCGCTCTTTTATCGTTTTGGGCGTCTTCGCGCTCCGTCGTGGAAGCTGATTGGCCAGCTGTTTCCTGACAGCCAATCACACCACGTATCCCCTGGTGCGTATAGGCTGATGTTTTGTCAGCCGAGTCGGACGATGGGCCGCGCGTCCCCGGCTGCGGAGACTTTGCTCCGCTCCCGTTGTCGCCTACAGCCGCTGTTGGCTCCGGACGGACATGGAGAAAGTTGTCGTTGTGACCGGCGCGAACAGGTGGGTCCTTTGAAACTGCATTTTAACACTTGACGCGTCACGTTGTTGCGAAGTGACGCCCCTCGGTGATAAACACTGCAAACGTGTTCACGTCGTGGCAGAAACGCGGTGGCTTCGCGGGGGGAGCGGATCCTGTTCAGAGATTCACTGCTTCCTTGATCAGCTGACTGCAATATGCTTCCAAGCTGTGGTCGATAATGTTCGTCAACTAATGCAATTAATTTCCGCTAATCTTGTTGTGTTTTTGTACTTAGACGTGTACAGAAACTGGGCGGGCCGATATATCAGCCGATATGAGCATGTTTGTCCACCAGGGAGCACTGACGAGTTAACTTATCAGCTGTCTCGCTCAGTAGGCTGCACAGCTTTATGCTTTATTAATCAATTCCTGCCTCCAGCTATTCCAGATGTCCCTTTATGTTAATGCTTTGTGGTTTAAAACAAATTGACTTCTTGTGTTGAAAGAATTATTTTTCAGGAAGTAACATTATAAATCCTACATCTGTACAAACCCTTTTAAACAACTGGCTGTGAGTTGGCCTTTGTGGGCCTCGGAAAATGTAGCAATTGTATATTTGACATGTACAAACACACATAGAAATATACCTTTTTTGTTGTTACATACAGTAAGGAATATAAACACAATTTAGGACACAAAGGAAACGTACAATTAACAGTAAGAGAAACAGAAAATACTATCTTCTAAAAAGCTTTAACAAGACATTCCTATGAATAATGGTATAGTGTCACCTTACATATAATGCACTGGTCTGAGATATTTTGACCCAAATTATGAGACTCCCACAGAGTAATGTCAGTTAATATTATCCTCTTGCATTGTAAAATAATTTGTAAATTGAGACTACAAACAAATGTTTCCAGTTTGCCTTTATTATTTCTTCTCCAAATGTTACTGCAAGACCGTCGTCGTCTGTGTGATTCAACCAGTAAATCTGTGTGATCCCACAGTTCCTTAGGGAAGATTGTTTACATGCTTGTGTTTGTCTGCCATCTGTCACTTTATGCAGCGGCATTGGCCTGGCCCTGTGTGGAAGGCTGCTGACTGAGGACAGACAGCTTCGGCTGTGTCTGGCCTGCAGAAACATGCAGCGGGCCGAGGCCGCCCGCTCTGCACTCCTGGCCTCTCACCCCGACGCGCATGTAGATTTGCTGCACCTTGACGTGGGCTCTGTGCAGTCAGTACTCGCTGCTGCTCAGGAGGTCATGGCCAGGTACTGATAAGATACAGTGACACCATGACATTGTTGATGCACTGCTTTTACAGCTCCTTGTTCTCTTCACTCTGTGGCTTCTACTATTATCTGTGAATATGGATCTTTGGTGTTTTTTCCACAGGCACAGCAGAATTGACTTTCTGTATCTAAATGCAGGAATTATGCCCAATCCACAAGTGGATGTAAAAGCTTTTTTCATGGGTCTGTTCTCCAGGTAAAACTTCCAAAGCCAGTTCCTGACTTGTGTTGTTTTTCATCTGATCATTTCATATTGACTGAAAGCTTGATGGCTGTATACCAGTGCAACTTGCCCTTTGTCGTGAGCTATTATGTAATAGCTTACCCTCTCGCTGCAGGAATGTCATCAACATGTTTGCGACAGCAGAGGGTCTCTTAACTCAACAGGACTGCCTCAACTCCGATGGTCTGCAGGAAGTTTTTGCCACCAACCTCTTCGGTCACTTTCTCCTGGTACACCACAGACTGACTTGTTAAAAATAAAACTGTCAGGGATGGATGATATGGATAAATTCTTCAATCACTGTGTATGTAATGTTAAATTGTGAAAGAAATATTATGATATAGTATATTTTATGAAAAATTTATTGAGAAAGGCAGATGTCTGTTTTTGACCGAGGCAGTGAATTGATTACCTGATAAATAATATCGATACAAAAGTCATGTTAATCCAATATTGTCATAGAGCCTAACAGCCAGAGGTATTAAAGGGATAGCTACCTTGGTATAAATGCTATGGCACAAAGAAAGACTGACACATTTCTATTTTAAGGTTTATAGTGCCATATCATATCTTAAAAACAGCCATAAACTTTGCAGTAACTTGCATTAAAGGGAAAACAAACCATTCACTCCAGTGTTAACAATTTCCTTTTCTTTAATTGAAGCAGCAAGTTAAGTTGCGATTGGTGTATGTGCAGCTGTTCAACTGCACAAAGTAGAATATTGTAGCACTTTAAACAAAGAAATAACCTCAATCCATTATTTATCATAAAACACTTGACTTAAACGTTTTGTTTCTCCCGTGGACATGATGTCCTTGTCTCTGTGGTCCAGATCAAGGAGCTGGAGCCTCTGCTGTGTCAGGCAGGTCACACTTCCAGGGTAGTGTGGACATCCTCGAGTAACGCCCGCCTCTCTGCCTTCAGCATCGAGGACATGCAGCACAGAAATGGGACAGAGCCCTACAGCTCCTCCAAGTATGCATCAGACATGCTCAGCCTGGCGCTCAACAGACACAAGAACAGCCAGGTTTGTTTGTCGAACCGTCTGCAGATTTCCAGTGCGGTGGTGACGAGTGCTTGCTTGCGTTGACGTCCGCTCACGTTCCATAATTCCAGTCCTTTGCGAAATCTCACAAGGTCATGGAAATGTGGATGGGAGAGCGTTACGGAGTCTCAGGATGGTTCGTCATATGAAGGGTGAAGGGTCATTTCAAACCAGTTAGTGGGGAGTGGAAGCAGTATGCGTAAAACATTTTATTCTTTTTCATTTTCACTGTGTTTTCATGTTTAGACAAGATCACAGAATATTTATCAGGTAAAATCAAAAATCAAAAAATATTAATGCATTCAGTTCTCTTTTAATCAACTGATATTTTCTTAAGGCTGGGTGTAGAATCACCTCACACATGCTTTAACTAAACATTCATCTGTTATTTTAAATACACGTTTCCTTCTCTTGTGACAGGGGCTGTTCTCCTCTGTAATATGTCCAGGACTGGTGATGACTAATCTGACCTATGGTATCCTCCCCTCCTTCTTCTGGACTCTCATCATGCCCATCATGTGGCTGGTGAGTGAGGACTCCCTTATTTATTTATTCCACTCTGCTAGCATATGAATTGTCTCCTGTTATCGGCGCAAACATATTTTCTGTTTGTGCGGAACAGATTAGGATCTTCACCAATACATTCACGCTTACGCCGCACAACGGAGCCGAGGCGCTGGTATGTTGTCAAATTGTTCTGTTGTTGTCCACATGAAAATCTCGCATCTGTTCAATGAATTCACTAATAACACTGGTGTTTCACAGCACTGGCTGTTTCTTCAAAAGCCTGAGACTCTGGATCCGAGAGCTAAGTATCACAGTTTAACATCAGGACTTGGAACAAACTACACTCGACCTTGTCAGGTGAGAAACCAGAGATCGCTGCTTCCACAGACATTATACTGCTCATGTGTGTCCTGTGTGAACTTCAGACAACCTAAGCACGACTGGGATCAGTTGATGCACTTCACAGAATGCAAAGCAGGAAAAGCAAAGCTTTAATCTGATCTGCTTCTTCAGATGTTTTATTTACATGTAATGAGTTCACATTTTCTGTGTTGTTGTTTTCTTGTTCGTGTTTCAGATGGACATTAGTGAAGGAATGTCTGAAGCCCTCTATTCAAAACTTCTTGAACTAGAGAAAGTAGTCAGAAGGAAACTGAGAGAGAGGACTGCTGACAAAGACGCTCAACAGTATCTGTAAGACAGCGTAGACGTGAGTGTGTTGTACTGGAAGGGAAATGGCCCCTTTGCAATTAGGAAGGAGAAACCATAACAGTATACCCCCCCCCTTTTTTTTTTTCCCCATTCTTGCCAGTTGCACCATTGAATTGTGTCTTTGACATATTTGAGTATATTAATCTTAGAAGTACCGTATGTGTTTTATCTGTTTTATCACGCGTTACTGTGTAATGCGTGCGTTTGTTGCTGCCTGTTATTGCAATATATTTTACATTTGCATAAACCCTAATGTTGGGTGTCATCAAGTTCGTGTGAGATCAATAACCAGCAGGAGTCTCATCTGTTGCTGCTTCCTTGCTGTAATGTAGCTGCTTGTGTGTCTTCACCTGATAGCCATATCATGTTACTTCTACAACAGGTTTCTTGCCATACACACTTTCCTGAGGCCACCAACACTGCCATCTGTGGCTTCTTCCACCACAAATCGTACATGACGATGCACAGTTAGAAATGAAAGGCTTGCGTCAATAAATAAAACCACTGCCAAGGTCTGTTAATAGGCCACACAAAGTGCAGCAAATACCAAAAATAAAGCAGAAAAATTCACACGCCAAAATGTATCGACTGATGTACAGAAATAAATTTTCTAATGGATCACTGTGATAGCCATCTCAATCTATGTTCTTTCACTTTCAGTGCATATTGACAGGATGTCACACATTATATACACATTCAATCTTTTTTTTTTTACTTTCCTATTTCCATGGGATTAAACACAATGGGTTTTTGTACCTAAACTAGGTCAGTGTCAGACTCAAGTGATTCATGAGTTACAAAATGTTACTGACATGTCCCTCATGTACTGTGTAGATAAACTGCCATGCTCTGCATTAGCCTCACCCATAAGTGGTTTTCTTACCTATTTGCTTAGTTAAATCCAGGTGGTGACTTTTTTTTGGCCAGGTAGTGTATAAAAGAACTCCCTGTCAAATATATTGCAGGGTGAGGACAATTCATCCGTGGATCCGTACATTCTTTTTGAAGCAAATAAGATGTAATTTAACTTATGACAGTATGATTTATTTACATACTGTAATTCAGGATTGTTCCTAAGGAAAAATCCCTGTATGTCTCTGTCAAATATATTTGTAAATTTGTAACTTTCCTACATTTTACCACTGTAGACTTTAATTGCATATTCATTTAAGTTTGTGTGATTATGGCTATCCTCTCTCACAACTCCATTGATCTTTTTTTTTTTTTTTATCTGAACATAAATCATTATAGGCGCTTAATTTACTTTTATCCAGTATTAGTCTGATTTAAAATACCATTTGCCTCAGTTCCTCTCTTGGTAAAAAGACACCTTTCTTCTTGGTCTTGAGTCTTCCTTACAGATATAATGCTAAAATAATTTACATGTCAAAAGGAATTTGACACTACTTGTGCTCATGTTTTGATTATTGACAGGTTGCATTGATTTCAAGTGTTGGTCATCTTTGCAGTGCCAAACCTGACCTCATTATTGTGAGCTGTGCTCATTTACTTTAGTGGCGAATAAAAAGTTTGACTCTAAAACAATGGTTTAGCTCTATTTAGAAAAAGAATAATTGTATGTATAAAGAACAACTTATTGTACTTATTGGTGCAAATATAATGGCACATTGTCTAAATTATCCTTAGAATGGATAAGAATCCCCTTTTCAAGTCAGTCAAGTGATGAATGGGGTTTCATTCTTGACATCCATGACTGGAAAGACACACCTCACATTACATTACATTTATTTAGCTGACAAGTTGTCAAGTTACACGAAGAAGCATCTGAATTTATGTTCAACCGTTGGACAGCTCTGACTGTGCTGTGCACAGTTGCCTCTACAGAGGGCAGACCTGTCAGACATGTTCCCACCAGCTGTTACTGAGCATGCCCCTGCTGGCCCTAAACACACATTTTGATCCTTTTTATAAACCAACAAATCCCATTTAATCTTATGATATGTGTATCTGTAGCATCAGTGGAGCATTATCTGTCTGTGTCTGTCTCTCTGTGTCAGTCTATCTGTGTGTGTCTGTCTGTCTGTGTCTCTCTCTCTGTGTGTGGAGACTGGATATCCGAGACGTGGTGCTGCGCAGTCTGGATGAACACGGGTCAC
>JAVQJF010056435.1:0-28321 GCA_036023855.1 Gadopsis marmoratus
CTGAAAAACATTTGGCAAAGCCTACAGCAACGTGTCGATACGATTGTGCTCAAGACGTTGTAAGCAAAAGCTACATTACAATATCAAAAATAGACAGGGCCTTTGGCAGACCACACTTACAGAAGGCACAGTTCATAAAGATTACAACACCAAAGTTTAACTTGTTTCTACCTGTAGTTTAACACACTGTAAATTGTCTCACTAGAGCAGAGACACTTTGCTATGGGCTCGCAGCACCGTGTGAGCAGAAAGATGGTCCAGCTATCAGCCTGCCGGTAATGCAGTGTGAATAAATGGTCCAAGTTGGTGACATATTCAAAAGGCAACATTAAAGTATCTCATCTGTGATACAAACTCTTTATGACATGAGTTGACAAAAGAAAAGATAAAAGAAAAAGATAAACAACGCGTGCACATCAGCGTGGATGATCCTGAGGTTTGGATCTACAAAGATCCCATTCTGAGGAAAAAACAAACCCAGAAGAGTCTGGTACAGTTGCATAATCAAAAAACAGTCACATGAGTTTAAAAACATGTTTGATACCCACAACTCTTCAGTCATTTGTTTGGTAATGGCTTAACAGAGAGAACGAGATGTGTGTGGGGACTGTTGAATGACAGCTTGTCCGTGGAAGTTGTTAGCGACCACTAGGAGGCACCAAAAATCAATAGAGTCCTGAAAAAGCATTCAAAAGGATTGAGATGCTTTAAGGCAATGTAACAGAAGTAGGACGCACATGGCGACAGATTTATGGTCATATTCATGGTATGATTATGGACACGTCAAACTGCAGGAAATTCCTGCCTCCTTTTAAACTAGCTAATTATTACAAACCCTTTACACCTGTTCATTTGGTCCTTCAGTTCAGTAATAGATCAGAATAAAGCTCTTTTATAATAAAAAGGTAGTTTCTAAAACAAAACCGAATGACGCAAGATGTGCAAAATTGCCGCAGTGTACAAAAGGTCTGTCAACAAGTCCAAGAATAATGTTTTTGGACATTGTGTGCCAGAACCACAGAGTTGATGTTTAAATTCTTACTTAGAAAACTCATAGCAGTAATACATTTATGAGTACCACACATTGACATTGATGTTGATGCAAACCCAGCCAAACCTTTACACACAAGCAGTGGGGGGGGTCTTGAGGATTTAATCCAGCGGTCAGTACCCACCCCATTGGGTCGAAAGATGAATCTGAGGCGTGACCTTTTAAGAAATGCTCGCGAATTACTGAGTAATTTTATGATCTAAAAACACGTTCACATAAGAAGGGAAATTTGCTGTTTGCATGATTTGGCCACCATCCAGTGGTCAAAAAAGCTCAAAAAAGGTTGGGAACCACTGCTTTGATCATCTTTCACACATACGCATCCTCCGTGAGTTACAGTAACTTACTCTTGATATGAGAGACATGTGACGCATCCAACAAACATTTTTCTACTCCACCCCTGTGTTTTCTGGTATAACCAGTTTGTGAATGGCTGGCGCCTTTTCTGAGTGAATTCCTTCTGGATCAAGTTTCCAGTTGCTGCAGTTACTTTCAGCATATGTGCGTGTGTGTGCTTTGCAGTGTGTGGACACCTGTGGAAGCAACTGCACAACCAACACGGCATTGTGTAACAGCATGTAAGTGTGCACGAGTTCCACCGGGTTAATCTGTACAGTGGTGTTTGTTGGAGGGTTATCATGTGCAAGAATTCTAGTCCTTCGCCTTTAGTCACACAGCTCATGTGTGAGAGGAGGTGTGTTCAGCTACTATCCCCATCGTTCTTCCTTTCGTCAATCAAGCTGTTCTCGTAAAACCGGATTGTCTTCAGCTCGCAGCCTCATTCTTTGCGTTCGTCCTCATTCTTCGCATTCGTCCTCATTCTTCCCCGTACATTATTTCACCCAAATCCTTTGTTGCGCCATCATTCCATCTTTTCTGGGTCTATATTGTCCAGGTCAATATCAGGCGAGGTCACACAACACATGCACAGTTTTTGAGTGTACAGAGAGAGCTTATCTGCAATCACAGAAAGAAAGAAAAAAATCATCAAGGGTTGCACCCAAGAGATCACCTTTGAAAATACTGTAAGCTACTGCTTTTAACAGATCTGGTGTTAGAACCTACAGCCTAAAGCATTACTGTGCTAAAGACTTTAGCATAAGGCTCATAGGATTAGGGGAGGGAGTATTCCTCAATGGCAGGGATTTCATACTTGCACTACAGGACCCTTTGCAGCATGTG
This sequence comes from Gadopsis marmoratus, assembly GCA_036023855.1. Lineage (NCBI taxonomy): Eukaryota > Metazoa > Chordata > Actinopteri > Centrarchiformes > Percichthyidae > Gadopsis > Gadopsis marmoratus. The sequence goes on from JAVQJF010056435.1 coordinate 2,234, forward strand.
GGCACTAAGGTACACTGAACTTTGAAACACTAATCTCAATCACTCTTCAGCTCTTAACAACACTAAGAAGATGAGGTTTTACACGTGCCTATGGTAGCTGGTCTATATGCAACTTAAGACTAGTTAGTAAGCTACTTTCAGAAATGATCCATAGCAACCGCATTCATTCACGGATACATTTTACAGTGTATGTCCCAGGACGGTGAATCTTTGTAACTCTGGATCTTTGTGCTTACGATTATGTTTTGAATAAAAATACACAGTGAAGCCTCCTTTTATTTTTCTGTATAAATTTCAAATTTGAGCACAAACGATAAATTAAGCCAGGCCAACATATCGGCTGATATTGGCCTATTGCAGATGTATCTGTATTAGAGGCTGACATTTTTCCGGGATTCCTGTGGCATGGGTGTGGGAAGGGACAGAAGTGAAAATCCACACCCGTGTCACCCTCTGCTCTGTATCTGTCGGTGGATCAGTAATAGGAAATTGCAGTGCAGATGTGCCAAATTAAGTTTGAGGTCATTTGGGCCTCTGTATGACTGTTGTGAATTATATAATTTGCATCTAAATTTAAAAGTGAGTGAAAACGGGGTCGTCCCAAAACAAACATGACCACTATGCTGACAAAACCACTGCTATGACATGCACGACAGCAGGAGTTGAAGATTCCCTACCGAGTATCTGTTTGAGGAAGGCTGGTCTGGAGCTGGGTGGCAGGTGGATGCAAAGGTAGTAGACTGGTGCACCAGATAACGCCACTCCGATTCCCACCAGAGAGTTGATGGTGTCGCTGTAGAGGGGAACCACTACCAGGAATATGCTGCACAAGCAGTAGACAATAGGGAAGAACAAAGGCAGCTGCAGCGGAGAGGCAGAGGAGGACGAGGGTGAAGTAAGAAAAAAAGTGGAAAGGAAGAATGGGGGTAACAAAACGTTTGGGGAGAAAAAGATTAAAACTTTATTACATTAACAAATACAAACATTAGTTTAAACTATATCCCCATTAATTTAATTGAGGCTCTAATCAACCTTAAAATGCTCAGCCAGAATTCATCCTGGTCTTTTAGCATCGTCATAACGCATAAAGCTGTTGCCGAGGTTGGTCAGTCCTACAAAAGGAGCCACTGTTGGGTAAACAAATAAAAATATAGGTCCAAAATGCTTGAAAGAGGATAGACTGCACCATATCTGTCTATCTTAGCAGCTTTTTGTATCATCTTACTTTCTATGTTTAGTGTTTATATAGGTCACAGCATCTAATGAGGGTTGTGGACTGTCAAATATATGATGACAAATCACCTGGAATCTGTCCTTGAGCACAAATTCAACAACTGAGAGTTGTTGAGGCAGCTGCGAGCGAGAAGCGAAACATATGCAAGCGCACAAAGTGAATGGTGGAGGACATACATGCTCTCGCAGGCTAAAACCATAGACTGTATATATAGATGGTCATAAATCCAACCACCTCCTTGTTAAGAGGAGAAACGCTATCACATTAACCAAAATCTGCCCAAAAATGGCTTCTGTCATTTTAGGTAGTTGTTATCACACTGATGTATGTTTGAAGTGTTCATTTATCTGACAAGTTTGGTTTCAATTAGTTAACTGATGTTATAAAAAAAAAAAAGGGAGTGCGACATCATGATTGACAACTGTGAATTGATTGTGTTGTGCTTGCAATTCAGTCGGGCGGGTGAATAGGTGGGGCCTTGTGGCACAACAGTTAATTAAACAGCCTCTGGCCAAACTGTTCCCAAACAATGTTCCAATGAATTGTGTGTGTGTGTGTGTGTGTGTGTGTGTGTGTGTGTGTGTGTGTGTGTGTGTGTGTGCACGTGTGTGTGTGTGTGCGTGAGGCCTCCAGCGCAAACTCTCGCAGCAGCGTGGTGGCTGCATTGTGCGCTTGCTGCTTAGTTCTGTATAACTCAAGCATATCTAAGTGGTTTGTATAGGTTAAATGTGATAACAAAGATGCTGACAATAGAAAACCTTCTAACGACACAGATTCAGTGGTTTCAAGATGTCCCAAAGTTTTCCCACAGACACAAAGTGCACAACAGAGGCAAGATGTCTAAAGTGCATTACCACTGTGAGTTTTTATCTAAAGTTACCAAACCATAGTTCATACCATACTGATGTATAAAGAAACTCATGTGTGGCTGGAAGGCAGAGTCACTACGATCCCTTAAACATGACGCATAATTATTTTACCTTAACAGGTCTGTGCAGATCAGGAGCTTTGACACGAAGGTAGATCTGGCTGGCTATTGACATGCCAATGAACAACCAATAGTTAAAACTGAAGTAGTTGATCAACTGGAAAACGTCAGGCACAGACAAGTAAACCAGAGACATGGCACCCTGAAAACAGAAGACCAAACACACAAAGAAACATTGTTTGAGTTGAGTAACAAGCAGGCCTCAAAACAACCAAACACACAGTTTAATTTCAAAACCCACAAAGATGTGTGATACGAACATTGAAAAGCAGGGCAGGAATCGGGGTGAAACGCTTAATGTGGATCATGCACAGGACATTAGGTAGGTGGCCTTCTCTGGAACCAACAAAAAACAACCTGCAGGAGAAAAGAAAGGGTAAAAACACATCGGTTTAGCTGCTATATTAGGATTTTGTTAAGGGAGAGCTAATCAGAGTAGCTTCAGGTGCGCTTGCATCTACTGACCTGGAGGCAGCGATGATAGAGGAGTTGAGGCCTCCGTAGCAGGAAATGGCCACAGACAGAGGGATCAGCCATCGAGCCCAGCCCAGAACCTCATCTGCAAACGTCTGAGGAGACATTCAACAAAGTGCTCACCGCTCACATGAAACTATTGGCAAGTTCACCTTAAAAAAACACAGGATTCGAGTAATAAATACAAGTAAAAACAACTGGTTACCCTACATCCTGATGATACATTCGCATGTATCAACACAATAAAAAACACAAAATGTAGGTTTGTAAGTAAGCGTATATTGATGTGTGACAATAATTAACTTACCCCGACTGACTTGCTAATCTCAAAATGTAAACACCCACCTGTTTCCTGCCATTTGCTTTGTGAGATAATATATCTGGCTATTAAAAGGTCAGTGTAGTTCCTAAAAGAACCAACTAACACTCCACTTTTGGCCACTTGTATCTTCTCTCGTGAGGAGGGAATGATGGGGGTTTTTGGCACCGTCGCATTTTTGCCCTCTGCAAATTATTTATTCATAACTAATGTAACTGCACTTCACGCAACGCCCTTTACGCTGACGCACGGGCCAAGCTATGACATCTTCATGGGGAGAAACTGAAAGAATCAGATGTTTACGTTGCTGTATGATAAGAGGGGCAACGTGTGGATTATATCAGAAGTTCTAATATGTGAGAAAACGCTTCTTAGTCAAGAGTCGTAATACAGCTGTGCTTTAATATTTAAGCTCAAATATTAGCAACCTTCAGTGCAAAGCTGAGGTGGGAAGCCTAAGCCGTGCATAATGCCCCCCGATGACACAACGTTTGGTATCACCGCTCTCTCCAGAATCTCAGAAGTCCGAGCATGGAAAAAAACTGAAACTATTTGCTTTGGCTTAAATTCAAGATGAACTCAGGAGAACAGACAGTGCGTGGCTTTTTGGAACATTAGTAAACCATTACACCTAATATACTCTAATGCAAATACCATTGTCAACAACCCTGAGTACAAGTCTTCCTCCACCAATGCACTGGCCACATCGTCAACTTCCCCACGGTCCTGTGCGGGGCGCTAACCTTTTTAGCTAAATGAGGTTCCTGTCATCAGTTACACTCCTGCAGTCACAGAGAGCTGAAAGGGAGCTCCGAACCAGACACTAGTGCCGGTGGCTGCCAGCCAGACTGACAGAGATGGCAGCAGAAGACAGGAAGGAAAGATCAAAATCTGCTGCTCCTGTGAGGCTGAGCAGATGCTGTCAATTTGGAGAAGTCCTGTGATGTGCTAATAGAGTTACAGCATAGACATTAGCATGCACACGGTCAGGCTGCTCATATACAGCTTATGTAGTGCACAAGGGGAACGTTACTCACCACAGCAACGGCTTCGCTGTTGAGCACTTTGTCTGCGTCCATGACGACGTAGTAAGCTACGTTGGTCAAGATGTAGATCACAGTGACAATGGGCATGGAAATACCGATGGACAAGGGTAGATTCCTACAAAAGGGAAAATGGGAAAAGTGGTTTGCATTAACTTAAGCTCTCATTTGCATCTTAAATAGTCGCAGAAGTGCGCTGAGAAAAGTAATTGCTGCAACACACACTGTACTAAACACTTCAGGCAGAGAATGTGTACAAATGTTCACAGTTAACTCGTAGACATACCGTTCACAAGCAAGATTCTTTAGTTTAAAGTCAGAGTTACAGGATGTCAAGTTATGTATCCAAGTATGAATAAAAAAAATCACTTCTTGTAAAATCTTTCTGAAATACCAGACCTCTCTGGGTTTTTGATCTCCTCTGTGATGAAGTTGAGGGTGTCCCAGCCAGAGTAGGCATACAGTGCTGAATAGAGGGCCAGTGCCATGTTACCAGGGTCCAGCTTGGAGTCTTTGAATGAGTCCTCAAAGTTGTGGTCAAAACCTATGTCAACACACGATTGTTACATGAACCCAGTACATAAAAATGTTGTAATGTTTTGCTTTCGTCATCCAAGGCTAAATATACTGGGAATATTTAATCCAGCTGATGCCTTGATTATCTCTTATTTCAACATTTAGATAACGAGCAGAAGATACTAGCCTGAACCAGCCCGGCAATAGAAAAAAAAAAGTATATGCCACTTGTGAAGGCGTTTTCCTTCTTTAGGCCAAAGGTAATAAAACACAGGGGTTCCCCAGGTCGCATTGAGGCCACTTGTAAACCAAAGAGCAGTAGGTCATATACTGTCTCATTCAGAGCAACAGTTCCAAAGATAACTGGTCAGGGTGCAGCTGTCCTGATAAGGCAAGGCTGTCCCCGTCAGCCAGGAGACCAAGGTCGCTGGAGATAGATGGCGTTAAGCCCCAGACTCCACACGGATATACTTTCTGCTCTTTGTCTCATATTCACTGAATATGACGTGGAGCGACATACGTGACATTTAGTACGGGGTGGCATTACACAGTGTTCACTTCTACTGCTGATCTCTGTTCTCCTCAATCGAGCTTCAATAAATAAACACAGTCCAAAACATGAAAATGTTGAAATCTGAATTTCAATAAAATAATTTGTCAGGATGCATGAAATGTGTCAATACACCAGCAACTAACATTTAATATGGGTGGTGTTTTGAGCAAGAAAAAAAGTGCATAATTCAACCAAGTTGCCAAAATTGATGAATCAATGAAATTGATTTAATCCTAAATAGTACTTCATCCCTTCAATTTTTCAGCAAAGTCAAGGCAGTGGTCTTGGAATAAGAGGTTTGACAGACAGGACATCCTACCTTGTCCCAGCTTAACCAGGCCGGTAATGATGATGACAATAAGAGCTAGGACCTTGGCTACGGTGGAGATGACCTGAAGAATAGCACCCCATTTCACTTTCATACAGTTCACACAAGTCAGCAGGCCTGACAGAGAGGAAGAGGAAGAAAACAGCAGTTAACCGATGTCACAACCATCGATCGTATCTAAGAAAAAAATCCTTTTAGAAACCCAACAGTTTAGTTGAGGGTTGAACAGCAGTATTTACATTTCTGTCATTCTTAAATGTCCTTTATCTCATAGCATCACAAAGCTTTAGGGTTTCCATTTACTAAGCACTGAATTAAAGCAGAGTTAAGAGGAAATCAACAAGTACTGGCACACATATCCCTGTCCACAAGTGCGATGGAAACAAAGACTAAATTAAGCAGCTATGTTTGGAACACTCCCAACGGCTAACCACAAAAAAGGTGTGTCATCTAGACAGTGCATGCATGGTATAACACGTAGCAGTAGCGCTGCTGACAATAACTACAGAGACCAATTTAACACGGTGCTTTATACATTACACGATACAAGTGGCTTTTAATGACGGCTTCCCTTGCAGCTTTTATGAGAGCTTGTCCTACACTCTTCTTCAAACAGTCAATTAAGAAAGCAGGCTGATTTATACATTTCTGGTAAATGATTGGGGTTTAAATAACCAAACCCATCTATTTTGCCCTTTACTCTGGGTACATGCGTTCAGTTTAAATAATAGTTTTCTAATGAATTTTGTTGCAAGAAGACCGCAGAGCAGCATGTAAAACATATAAACATCAGCCAGCTATTTCAATTAATGATGCCCACACTGAGCAGGTGGCGAGAGCAGAGCCGCTCTCCTTTACACAAAACTGTTGCATTGTGTCTATTTGTTGCACTGAGCCTGTTTAAGCGATGCTGCTGGTTTAAAACTGCATTTGAAGATCAACACTTAGGGAGGAAAAGAGTCTGTCCTCATTCTGGTTAAACCACCGGCCACAACAGCTCCACAGTGACATTCCTCTTACTACGGCTACTGTGCAAAAAATAAAAGTGCAGGGAGAGCCTTACATATGATGGCAGCAGCGATGAGGCGGACGGCGTCATATGGGGCTGAACAGGTGGGGTAGAAGGGCTGGACCAGGTAGTTGGAGAAGGTCAGAGCTATCACAGCCTGACAAGCCGGCTCAACTATCAACAATGACGTCCAGAGTCTACAGCAGAAATTGATCAGTCTTAATTATTACAAAGGCAAGCATATAACATTTGTAAAATAACAAATGAAAAATGTCAACCTTCCTGTACCTCTACCATTGGGAAAGTGGCTTTCCCAATTTGAATTTCAGTTCTACACATGCTTATAACAATTATGTCTGGTAACACGTGGTATGTATGTAATGTGTTAAAATGATGTGTTTACAGACAGAACAAGTACAAAAAACAACATACCGAATAAAAGCCAAGAAACCTCCAAAGGTCTCTAGGATGTAGGCGTAGGAGGCTCCAGATTTACGGATGGTGGTACCCAGCTCCGCATAGCATAACGCTCCAAACACAGAAAATATCCCCCCAAAGGCCCACACGACCAGCGACAGGCCAAATGAGCCTGTGTACATAAGAACCCCCTGCAGGCGAACAAATGAGAGGAGACAATCAGGTTTGGTGAGATTCAAAATAATCTGCGTGCATTTGTGTGTTTGTCCCAGTTTGTTTAGGGTGGTGTGAAAACTGTCATTTGAACTTGCAGAACAAACAATGGCACCAAGATCGTCCATCTAACACAATGACAATATCAGCTTAAATTCCAGACCGTATCAACATTTAAGACTGCAGTGCCACAAGTTGTAACTGGTTCATAGCAACGTATCTTAGCTTTTTAAAAATGTATTGTACTATACCAGTACATTTATTTTGAGATTGCAAAACAGTCTCAGTTTGGCCTAATTCAGATTGAATTGAACTCAGTAGAATAAAGTAATGCTTAACCCAAAGTAATAATACTCACACATTCATTAACAAAACATTTATCAAACATTTCTATTTGGCCTAAGAAATACAACATTGGCCATAAATTATATTTAATCATAGGCAGTATGTCTGTCTGTTTGAATCTATGTTCCAAAAAATAATAACTCGTAAAATGCAGATTAAGGCGTTTTAATGCTTTTTAAGACCCAGCGGATACCACGAATAGGACAATCTGAAAATATAGATGATTGCCCACAACAACTGTATAACACTTAACCCAATAAATGCTTATTTCAGATTGCAACATCATAGTTTGAATAATAGGATGCATTTTACAATTACAACCAAAAGAGGAAGAAACCATTTTAATTTAAATTTAAAATCAGGGCAAATTAATTCATTGGGCAAACAAGGCAGAGAGTCTTACCTTAGGTGAGACGAAGATGCCAGAGCCTATCATATTTCCCACGATGAGGCAGACCCCATGGAGGAGGGAAATCTCCTGCTTCAGCCGCATACCGCTGCCCTGAGAAGCCGAGTCTACCTCGGCAACCATTCTGAGGGATTTACAGTCTTCAGCCTCAACTCAGAGGGGGTAACAGCAAAGTGACAGCCTGCGGAGCGACGATGACGACACACTGATTCCTAGCAGCACCCGACACTGGACAAAATGAAAAGAGGGGTGTGGACCAAAACAAGAGAAAAGGAGGTGGGAATGTCACTGGAAGGCTAAGACTTGTCTCATACCGCCACTGGAATAATGTGCAAAAAAATAAACAAAGTGTGCCAGTACGTCGCCCAATGCACACTCGGGGGCTGGGAGGTTGACCCGGAGCCGTCAGAACCATAAGTGAGGAGGCAGGAGATAAAGCAAACTCCGCTATGGGAAATTATTTACACCAAAGAGTACATACATACATACATACATACATAAGAATCTGCCACGACGGTCCCCAATACCACTCCTGCTCTGTCTTGTGTTCATCCCCAATCAGTGACTGCTCTTTTATAGTCACGTATGAGATGAGGACTTTTAAAAACTACATTGGCACATTCAGAGGATTATTGGTGATTTGACAGACCTGGGAATGACCATAATAAGCAGGTGCACTTAACGTTCAGAGAGGTTTGACCTTAAGCTGCCACAGTTGTACCACTTTCAGTTATTCAATGATACACAGGCATATTCAACTGACAGAAAGCTGATTCTAATTTACTCACTTCAGTCATCCATCAAGTGAAAAGACCCAGTTACAGACTCACAGCTGCTACGACTTAATTGCCCCTCCATTTCGTTTCGTGATTTCGGCGGATGAGCCTCATTTCCACTGCATGGTTCAGCAGGGTAATGACTCTGTAGTGTGAGGGCATTCACAGAGTCGTCACCGGTTCTAGGTATGATCCATGTCTGCATGCAACCCCTTCCTTTCAGCTCCAGCTGCTTTATTATGCTAATACTGTGATTCACATCATGAATCCGTGCAGAACTTTTCCACAAATACCGGTAAAGGTGTAATTATAAAAAGTTTGACTTTAACAGACTACATCCAAAAATGCCAATCAGTGCCACAGTAGTTCCACTGCAGAGGCTCCCTTCACACTTACCATCAAAATGCATCTGTGTAAATCTGATTATGGGCCACATACTGTATGTGCAGTATTGCATGTGAAAAGCTGTGAGCTGGCAACGTCTAGAGAGATGCATTCCATACGATAAGACGACACAGGACTTAGTTTAATTGCTGAAAATTCCTGTTAAAATGCCAAACAGCCATATATTTGAACGATCCTGCGCAGTTGAGTTTGTTGAAAACACACTCACAGTCTCAAGGGGCACGTCTGTGGAGGAAAACACCATATTTGCTGCCCATATGTGTTCAGGGGGGTGAAACAAGAGGGATGGAGCTCAGCAGGTGCAGGTAAAGCGGCAACGCTGCAGCTGAACTTAACACACACGAGGAAGCAGCTTCCTCCGACGCGTCAGACCCGAGGTCCCACTTCGGAACCTCGACATCGGAGAGCCGGACCGGACGGGGACGCGTCACTGACACGTTTTAACTCAACGGGAATAATAAAGGTGGCTGCGCGCCGGCCAACCAACACGCGCGCTCCTGTTCGCGCTCCGACAGCGCCGATCGCTGTCAACGATTAGCGCCAAACGGACCGATAGCCGCGTTAGCACTGGCCTGGCGCGTGCTCAGAGAGGGTGTGTGTGTGTGTGTGTGTGTGTGTGGGGGGTTAAACCTCACTACACTCACTAAACAGCACCAACCATAAACTGGCTGTGCGGAACACAACACAGCTAACAAAGCTAGCGACGGATGCTGTCGGCGTTGACGCGCGTGCTGGCGTTAGTCTACCGGCACGTGTGTGATGGTGAAAGGTGGAGGACGGTGACGTGGCCCCCGCAAGACCGAACGGAAAACAGACGCCGGTTACCTTTTCGTCTGTCCTTCCAGCGGAGCAAGCGGCAACACACACGCGCTCACAGCTGTGGTGCCCAACTTGGGTTTAGTAGCGCACGAGCAGTGAAACATCTGCAGCTGGCTCCTCCTCCTCCTCCTCCTCCACATCATCATCATCATCATCATCAAGAGCCGCCAGAGGAATGGCTGGCAACACCCACTGAATCTACGACACAATAACCAGTTTTTTAAAAAACACGGATGTTTGTTAAATACTAACATCTTTAATTGATGTCAGCGATGGTAACGTAGCCTGCCAGTGGTTCAGCGCACTGATCTGCAGTGGTGCGGTCTATTTTATGAATAGGCTTTATTCAGAGTGAAGTGAGACGAGTGAAGTGACCGCATGGTCTGTGCCAAGGGAGATAGATAGATAGATAGATAGATAGGTAGATAGATAGATAGATGGATAGACAGATTTAAAGATGGTCCCTGTGAAGGACCTTTCTGACGCACAGACATGGAGACAGAGTTAGACAAGGGAGAGTTATATCTGGTCAGTAAGAGCATCCTGCGAGGTCAGCTAGATGTATTGTGACTACCGTAAGGAAAACAATAGCAAGGTCGTGAAGTAAGACCGAGCAGCTCAAAGTGTGTGTTAGCTGAGCCAGTTTGAGCCAGATGCTACCTGCAGGCTAAAGGTCATATCCGGGAGGAAGGCCTCCGAGACATAATGGCATCACCTCAACCGAGAGATTTTCCATCACAGTCCCCAGTAATTGTTAAAAAAGAAAGATACTTTATTGATCCCAGTGGGAATTTAGAAATGTCAGTCTTTTGCCTGTTTAAATAGAGATAACTATATTTGGTGGGTTTTTGAGAAAAAAATTATATAGCTGAGGCATATAGCCAATATATAAGCTACAGTATGTCCAACACGTAATAAATGCTTTCTCTTGTGCAGTTAGGCTATGTTTCATAATAGTAAACTATGGTGCTCAGTGAATAACTAGCAGTGATGTAAAATGGAGGTGAGAGTGACAATTTATTCTTCTATTTTCATTTGTTGTAATATTGTTTATTTATCTTTATACGCCCTGATCTGTTTCTTGGTAATCTTTTGTAAAGTAATATTTGGTTTTGAAAACAGCTATATAAACCACTTTTTTATTTGTACCTCAACTTGAATCATCGTATCTACTTGTTCTTTAGATGTTGATAGCATATCTACAGCACTATTACAATCAACAACTAAGAACCCCTTTCTGGTTAATCAGTGACCATTCATAAGGTCATTCTCTTGACGTTTTAAATAAACAGTAGCAACCTAACTGTTTTGCTATCTATGCACACACATGCTTTCTGATAAGGAACATGTCGTTTGATATAGACTGGCAGTACTTAGTGTTCCCTATGCAGTCTGTGAGTTGGACATCATGCATAGACTCAGCTGTTAATAAAACTAGTGCAAACAGGCTGGTAACGGTAACAAAGTGCAAATGTAACTGGACATTTCTTGTCAAATGTCTGTCTGAATGGTTCTCAATCTGTAGGGTTTACAATGAATTATTCTAATGAATTAAGCTATGTGTTGTAAAACTCTTCAAGATTATGTAACTTCAGATTTGCTGCCACCTAGTGATTATTGTTTGAATGATTCCACCCATTTATTTGCTAGGGTGTGATATGACCATCAGTATTTTCTGCAGTTACAACGAGGTGATAACTGGTATGATTCAGTTGACTGTCTGCATGGATTATATAGGATGCTTTAAGCTTCGAGTGCCATCAAATAGGCTGTGTGAAGACTGGGCAGCTACTTGTAATTCTGCTTCAGCCTGATTCTCCCGGAATGGCATCGCCTTACACGTTTAGGATGGCAACCTCAAACCCCAAATTTTAAGAAACTGTTAAAAGATAAAGTATGCTAAGTCTATGTTATCCTTTCAAGAGTCATTCTTCCTCTTTCAGCACCATGGACAGGGAGTGTGGCTGTGCTGTACCTTCTCTTCACCACTGAAACAAAGAGGGAAACACCCACACTGTTGAGGGCCTGAACTCTCCAATACAAGGGGACACTGGATTTGTCAGGCCTTTGGTTGGGAGAGGCGCGTCAAGGGAGTGTGGTAGCTAATATAGTCTAGGAGGCACGTAAACGCTCATTACTGACCCGGTGTCAAGCCAGTCAGACACGTTGAGACTTCCCGTCATTCATTTCAAAATAAAGCTGGGGTAATGCAATGTTTGGGTGTGTTGTGGTGGGATGACACAATATGTTGGATGGCTTTATCAAATATCACAAAATAACCAAAAACCTCGAGGTCGAGGTGCACGTGCACAAGTAGGCTACAATGATGCCCACAGCTCACGGTGTTAAAACTAAATAAACCTACATTTAAATACAATAAAAATGAGATGATACTCAAACAAATGAAACAATTTAGGAGAAAGATATTGGATCCATGTTTCATCAAGATCAAGATGGGATTTTGCAAAGAGGGCACTGACTTTGACTGTTTGCCGGCTGCTAGCTTGGAGAGAATCATACTATATGGCATTAAAACCACCAAATCCTCACATTTTAAAAGCTGGAACTAGGGCATCTTTGCTTGAAAAATGACAAAAAATGCTTAATCAGCTATCAAAATAGTTGTCTACATGAAACTGTGTCAATCCATGTATTCACAGCGTTTATGTGTTTTATTCTGAAGGCTGGCTCTGCAGACGTCCGGTTTTGTTCTTGTTATTTACCTCTAGCTTGACGCAGTTCATAACAGACCACCAGGCGCACCGGCAGCCCCCGTCTCTGCTGACTCAGTGCCTTACCAGCAGTCCCCTCACCCCGAGATACAGCATCCAGCAACCGACGCACTCCTCCGGTCAACCCGCCCCGGAACCACCGTACAGACATGGCTAAAACCGCAATCGGTGAGTTTTGCACTTAATATATTTCTCTAAGATGACAGCGGCTTCGCAGGGCTGAAGATGCTGAGAGGCTGTGGCGACACCCTTGGCACAAAAGGATGCTGAGGAGGGTTGATGAGAGGGAGCGGCCGAACTCCTCTGCAAGTCACTTCTATAAAAAAAATAAGTTGCATAATTGAAGAAACATTTTCATGTTCTTCGATCTTTATTTAAGCTAATGAGGGTCTTTGTGTGTGTGTGTGTGTTGTGTGGATTTTGTCTGATCCTAAATCCAAATTAGTGCTGACCAATGTGAGCCAATTTGGGATTCAGTTACTAGTGACGCATTTAATAAAAAATAAATAAAACTAAAGTAAGCGAATTAAAGCGAAATGAATCTACATAAAACAAAAGAAAGGCGAATTTTTTCCTCACGCTGCAGCCGATTCGGTCGATTCCTGCCTGCCGCACCTGCCCCTTATTGCCTGACTCAGAGCCGTGCAGCATAATGCAGCGCCAGCGACCCCACCCAACATCTCCGGTCCCTTCAAAGCGAGACAGTCGCTCTCCAGGGTGTGAAATATTCCACCGTGACAAATCTCCTTATTCAAACCGGGCCATCCTATGCAGCTGTGGTGTAAAGCCTGCTCAACCGATTTTTGTGGGTGACCGCTAAAGGCATGAATGAGAGGGAGTGGGGGGGGATCAGAGAAAAGATTAGAGCATCCTTTTTCAGAATTGCTTTGCAGTCAGGGAGGAATTTACGACTGGCGATGAAAATGTATGTCGTCTCAGGGATCTCAGACTATAATCCTATTACGAAGGTTATAGGCTGTAAATCTGGCCTGTTGTGTTGGATAACTGTGCTATTATCAGGCCACAATATAATGTGAAAGAATTTGGTAGAAATGCATGTAGAAATAAAATTGCATGGTGGTAGGCCTCGTATTTGAATCAGCCTACGAATGTGCGTATCGAGGCTTGGCATATTTATTATATTTGTGCGCATTTGATTATTTGAATACATCACTTTGTGAGCCATCACACACGCCCTACAGGCTTTAACCACATCTAACATTTACGAAAGTGTGTTGACTTTTAGGGGTGTGTGTATACAGGCTGGAAAGTGCAATGTGTGTGTGGCCAGTCTCGGAAATAGTCTGTTTGTTTTATGGTTGACTAGGCACTTGATGGATGGAGGGGCAGGCAGACAGACAGCAGTAAGGGTCCTGGTATTTGTGCTGAGGGACACCGGCCACTAAACCCTGACTGTTAGATTTATTCCCCTCTCCTCCTCCTCCTCCTCCTCCTCCTCCTCCTCTTCATCCTCCGCCTCCTTTCCTCCTTGATGTGAGCCGTGGACAGGCAGAATGAGATGGGCAGGGAGCAGACGTGCTTGGAGAATGCAGCCATCATGCCAGTCAGCACCCAGCAGGTCGTTGAGTTCATGTCGGCTCTGTTATATTTGCAGGAACACAGGAGTGTACATGTGGAATTTAATTCTGTTTCATCTGAGACGGGGAACAAAAACACCCAATGTTTCATGGGTCAATAAACATTTACTACAGCATTTAAGGACTATAAAGCAGGATATATATATTATGCGTGTATATATCTATATATACAGTATATTCCTTTGGAGGAGAACTGAGGGTAGAGACATCCTAAAGCCTGTACACTGCAAGATATATCTATCCCACTAACAAACTGGTACTCAGAACCACTCTCGTGTGCATTACGGCCTCTAAGCACTTTTCCTGATCTTTATCACGCACACTTGCCACATCCAATTAGGTGTGGTCATTCAGCTCGTCCAATAAAATCCATTCCTTTGTGTAGAGAAACAGAAAGCAATACAGACAATCGTACCATCAATTTTCAAGCAACTAGTCATGTCCAAATTCATATATTCCTCATCTTATCATCCGCATCACTATTCACGTAATGGCCTGTGTGCATAAAGCCGGAAGGTCTCCTGGACTCATAATTTATCACATGGAGTCCCATCGATCAATGCAGCACGCTCCCATTACTGGTTCAGATGACTGTTGCTCTTTTAGGAACAGGTGACATCAATCGAGGGGTGGTTCGCCATATGCTCATGATCTGTTTAACAACTGCGACAATCAACATCTGGGTAAGACGGTTCAGACATTCTGACACCATGGTTTGGCAGATTATACCTTGTCCTCAGGTGTCATACAAAGTGGATTTTGAACATTTCTGACTCTTTATCTTAGATATTTGGCAGAAACCCATTTGCTCCTTTAATATTTTGTGACACAATATCATTCCGCACTTTTAACGCGCTGATCTGGAGTCAAAACAATTACCTGATTATCAATTAGTCAGTTGACAGAAATTTAATAGGCACCTACTTTGATAATCAGCCAATCATCTGAGTCATTTGTCAAGCAAAAATGCCAAATATGACCTGACATTTTAAAAATCAAAAGATTTATCCATGAATTGATAATTGTCTTAAGTTGCAGCCCTACACTGATCTCCTTGGACGGACACTGGGCGTGGTTTATGACGTGCAGCCCTGCTACATCATATGACTGCCCTTGATCATCTGGGTGCCATCGTGTTTCCTTTAATAACCAATTTTGCTGCTTTAATACCATCATAATTTTGTGATTATATCTTTGTCGGGTGGCCCTGCTATAAAGGGCCTTTATGTGCCGAACACAGATGCCAAACCCATTCTGCTGCGAAGTTATAGGAGCCAGGAGGGCAGAAAACACTTAAACTCATAGCCTTATCAATAGTAACGTTCATATGTTTTTTAACTTTGTGCCTTTATGCCTCTGTTGCTAATTGTTCACCATTCACAGTTTAAATTCTTACAGTAGTGGTTGGGCTGAGAAGAAGGCAGGGAGGACGAGTGTGGTTGAGTGACTTTAAGGAAGAAAAGTACCAAAAAATAGGTTTGGTGGTTTGTGCTAACGCTGAATTAAATCTCCCATGTGACGCAGAGTTAAATAGAGACAGAGAAAATGGGATGGAGAGGGAAATACATCAGTAACAGATGAAACGGAGGCTTGGGGATGCAGAAGGTGCTGGTGAAGAGGGATGCTTGCGGGGGAGGAGGTACAGTAGATATTGATGATCTGTGTTCTCTGGCTGATGGATCGAAAGAGGGAGTGCAGTTTGAGGGCTGTGTGTCTGTGGTCGGGACAGGAGGAGCAGCTTTCTGAGAGGATGCAGAGCTGACTGGTTGAAACCAGCCTGCCGGAGTGGAGGGGGAGCATTAAAGTGGTGTCGCCAAACCGGACTCACCCAGCATGTCTGAAACTCGGGCAATATTTGAGCAGATGCTGCCGTTTGGACACTTACTGCTGTGGAATGTCATTCTGGATCGTTCGTCATTTTTATGTGCGTGGATCTACCGGGCATGAGCTTATTACTACAGCGATTACAGAAGGAGAAGATCTTTACTGTATGGAGAAATACAGCAGCAATATTATATTATCATATCGTATATTATCATATACAGTATCATATATTTTTGATTGGGGATGAAAAAGACAAATCTCCCTGGCCCTGAGTTGGAGAGCAGTTTCAATTTACAGTGAGCACTTATCTTCTAAGATAACAAAGAAATGAAATGTACTCTGATGTAGTGATAGTAAAACCCAAGTGTACTCACCTCAAATAAAACGAAACAAAGTAGAATAGAGCTGCAATGATTTGTTGATGAATCTATTAGTCGATCGACAGAAAATGAATCAGCAATTCTTTTGATAATCGATTCATCCTTAAAGTAATATTGCCAAATATTTGATGGTTCCAGCTCCTCAAATGTAAGGGTTTGCTGCTTTCTTTTTTAATATAATTTTAAATGTTGGTCAGACAAAACAAGACATTTGATGACATTCCCTTGGGCTAATTGCAAAGGGGATGTTTCACAGGTTTCAATATTATACACCCAACAATTAATCAGGAAAATAATCAGCAGATTAGTCAGTTATGGAAATATTCATGAGGTGCAACCCTAAACTAGAAATCTAGATCTAAATGTTCAGTTTGAAAACAGAAAAGGCCCCACCCACAACTTGGCAACCACTAAACAACAATCTCTGCTGATCTGCTCCACAAGCACTTAACCCAAATTAGCTGCTCCACTGAATTGTTAACTCTTTGTGTCTTTAGCTGTCAAGTGAGATTGTGTGGGAGAAAATGGCTGCTGGGGTCTTGACATATACACAGCAGTTAATGAGCCTGTGACAACCTTGCGAAAGCCCTGTTCCCCCTCTCTCATCAGCAGAAATGGTGCAGCCGCTGACTGTTTCTGTTCATATCAGAAAGGTGATTGTAAAGCCCAGCCCCAACGGACAAACATTTTCCTGCTTCCACTCCTTTCTTTCATCTGAGAAACATATCACTATTTTTTGTTTCTCTACCAACCTCCACCTTCATCTCCATTTCTACTCAACCCCTGTTTCCTTTCTTCCAGAATTTCACCCTCTACGAAGGCACTCGCCCTCTCTCATTTCCTCCTCAGGGAAGGGGTTAACAAGGCCATCAGAGAGTAGCGAGAGATACATCTGAGAATTGATCACATTACTGTGGCGTCTGCCAGTCTGCAGGGCAGAAAGTGAGAGGCGGATAGAAGGGGAAGAGAGAGTGAGCAGAGAATATGAGTAAGAAAGAGGATTTGGATTAATCACACTGTACACCGTACCGCACCGTGGAGAAGCTCTTTCACAGTATATCTCATTTCTGGCTTCGCTACTGTAGCCTGCTGCAAATCATGAATCAATGTGGCCCTCTTCAGCCCTGCATGCCTTGTGCTCTGGGTGATGAATTATGCCATAATATGACAGTCGGCATGCAACTTTCCAGCATGAGGCAGTGTGCCTTGACAGAACACAGCAGCCATGTGCAAAAGCAGAATATTTCACCTACCTGCAGTGTGTTGCAGATATTTTTGCCGTTCTCCCTGTAGGGATTGCTGCTGAATTCTATGCTCATATTACAAAGTAGTAGGTGCCAAAAACACAGGAATAAAAAAAATCAAGGTTAGACAAGGTTGGTTGTTCTTCTCTTTTCTGTTTTTTCACCATCTGCCCTTTGGAGCACTTTGTCCCTCCCTAGTGAGCAGGGCGCATGTTGCCAGATACAGCCGGTATGATTTGATGCCAGCTTTGCTTCAGTGTTATTAATGTTTTGGACCATAAATGGGGCAGTCATATTGCTGTGTTATGCTGATAAGCTAAACCCTTGGCTATTAGCCTCCATCCATAAGCCACAGACAAAGAAGATAAGAAACAACCGAAAGATTATCCCAATTTCTATCAGAAACCCTGGCTTCTTTGTCTTCTGAATTACCTAAAAAGCAAAAACTAATCTATGATGTTTTTTGGTGTTAGCCAGAGAATGGCTGAGAGGCAATAGGGCGTTGGTCTGACTGCATTAATAAATAATTCACCAAAATGAAATGCATAGCTAATGACGTGTGAAGGATCCCGTGGGGACAGCAGCATCTTGACTGTCTGGGAAATTAGGCCAAGTAAGGACACATCTATCCTGCTCCCCTAGCGGCTCGGTGAAAACAAAAGCCACAAAATGTTTACAAAATCCAGGAAGTTCAGCTCCACAAGACATCCTTTGATGAGGTTTTCTTTGTGGGGGACTGATGAATAATTATTCCTCTAAAGTCTGGATATTTACATCAAGGACCTCCTGTGGAGGGAGAAGTGGGTTAATGATGCTTCATATTTTTGTTAATGTTAATGATATTTTGTCTATGTGTGTGTATGTGTTTTAACAGTGCACTCAGTTTACATACTGTAAGTGTAACACACACAGTCATGTTTCAATTTACCTCCACAGCTTACAAAGAGAAGATGAAGGAGATTTCAGTTCTCTCACTCATCTGCTCTTGTCTGTACCCCGAGACCCGCAAAAACATCATGGGTGACTTTGAAGGTACGTAGCAATCAGAATATTTTTTTATCTTCTTTATCAAACATACTTGAATGAAAAGTCATACGGAGACAACAAAGGGGATTTTCTGTATGTCTTCCTTTCACATTAATGCACACACACGCAGACATGGACATCAAGCCCATTAACAAGCGAGCCTCAGGCCAGGCCTTTGAGGTCATCCTGAAGCCGTCCTCCCCGGTGTCTGACGTTGCCCACTGCATCACCAGCCCCCCAAAGAGAGATCTTTCCCTGGAGGACATCCAGAAGAAACTGGAGGCAGCTGAGGACCGACGGAGAGTAAGGATGTTTCCAATCATTTTCATTGCACCCAGCTGCCACGCATCACTTTGCTACAATCAATTTGCACAATATTACTGGTATGCTGTAATAACTACTTGACATCCCCTGACATCTAATTGGATTTGTGGTTGTTTGCTCAATTGTGCGTCTGCAGCCACAAAACTACCATGAAAAATATAATCTGACACTGTCTAATTCCTGCATCTCATTGATTTTTGAATGTCAATGCAGCCAGTTCAGCGGCTGACAAATCCAGCAACCCACCAACAAATCAATCACCCAATCAGTAACATAGTTTGACAGATATTTTAACACCAGGTGCCCAACACTGTAGGTCAAACATACAGTATATAAGATGAATTAAAGTAGATGTCAGGAGAGGATGAACAGGGCAAGGAGATTCATTCTTTTACATCCAGCCATTGTTATGCTTAACACTAATGTGTGAGTCTGATTAGTTGCACCGGCTCATGTTTAAATCTCAAGAAAAATCAATGAGTGGTATTCAGTGGATCAGTGTCTCGCTATCGACCCTTGCCCTCTGACTCTTTCTCTCTGCTGCCCGTCGCTCCTCCTCCAGTCCCAGGAGGCGCAGGTACTTCGGGCCCTGGCTGAGAAGCGGGAGCACGAGCGCGACGTGCTGCTGAAGGCCATGGAGGAGAACAGCAGCTTCAGCCGCATGGCCGAGGAGAAGCTCCAGATGAAGATGGAGCAAAATGAGGAGAACCGGCAGGCTTACCTGGCCGCCATGATGGAGCGCCTGCAGGAGAGGGTGAGTAGCAGGGGCGTAGCCATGGTTTTACATATTGAGGTCATAAGTCCCTGTTCCTTAGAAAAAAAGGACAAAAAGATGGTCTCACAATTATTATAATAGTACGGTATATATTTATATATATTTATTTATAAGCATACATTGAGTCTAAAAACTCCTCAGTGGTAGCCACAGTCCACAGCTATTTGTAAATCCATCACTAAGTTGCTACTTGCTAGTTTCAAATGAGTCATTTACTATTATCATGAGCAATTAAATAAAGATATCTAAGCGACAGTCTTTAGTAATGTGTAAACTGGGATTATCATTGCAGCATCATAAGCTAAAATATAACTGCTGTGCTACTAACTCTGACTGTTTTATTTATATGCATACAAGGGTAGATATGTGTTTCAGAGTTCGTAGTATTCATGTATTCTGATCAAGTGTCAGGTCATATCATCCCTATAACATTAGCTAGTCTACCTCTCTTCACTCTATATATTAGCAAGCTAACGTTAGCTTTGCCAGCTGGTTCAGTTAGCTAGGTAACAGGTACTCCAGGCAGTTGGATGGAGTATAGACCATGCTAAGTAACAACTACACAAGAACCAGCTGGTGCAACCCGTTTTAGTTTAGTGATGTGTAAATCTCCACCTAGCGAACACATATATTATAGTTAAGCTAAGTCTGAAATCAGGTGCTGGAGCACCTTTAAGAGAAGATATGCGAAAAATAGAAAGCCCAGAGGGGTTTGACAAAGATGCAACGCGCGTGGAGGGCGGAAGATAAAGAATTAAATGGGATGCGAGAGAGGAGAACAGGAGGCAGAAAAATGGACATGAAGTAAGTCATCACTGCAAAGGTCAAAGAAGTATAATAGTGAAGTGACCAACAAACAAATGTCAGGAAAGGCCTGGCAGGGGAGGAAAAAAACGATATCCTCAATCTGTTTGTGTTTTCTCTAGGAGAGGCGTGCTCAGGAGGTGCGCAGGAACAAGGAGATGAGAGAAGAAGTGACAGCGTGAGAATCCCAACGAGGTTCTACGTCCCACCCCCAAACCCCCCTCCACCACGTCCCGACCCTGAGGAACACCCCTCTCCCCACCTTGTCCCACATGTCCCCACCTCTCCACCCCCTCCCGCCATACTCCCCCATACTACTATGAAACTACCACAGCCTGAGATGCCACCCCGAGACAGTGGGAGGTTCAAATGGGGTTGGGGGAGGACAAAAAAAAGCAAAAATAATAAAAGAAAAAGAGAAAAATTAATGTGTCCCACCCACTCTTCCCAAAAAAAGAATGTTTTTGAAATGAGAAGAAAAGGAAAAAAAATCTAATTGACAAGCGACAGTGGGTATTGGTTTTTGTAAATACTTCTTTTTTTGTTATATACAGTACGATAAAGCAGCAAAAGTATTGATTGCAGTGTGCCATTTTTCTATTTGAGTTTCCTCTCCTTGCATATATATGGATGTAATAATTTGTTCATTTTCATGTTTGTTCATTTCAGCCTGAGAATCATTTCAGGCGTAGGTGTTTGTCGTGAGTTTGCCAGCTAGCTGATGTTTGCTGCGAGTGGCTGCGTCCTCACAAGACCCGCATCCTGGCTCCATTCCCTCGTCCCTTCAAGAGGGCACTTGCCCATTTGACCCTGCAGATCTGGAAAACAAATTGGATCTGTGTTTGGTCGGAGTGATTTTCCATCCATTTTATGCCAATGTTCCAATTAGCGAGGGACATGTGCAGGAAAGTTGGCAGAAGGAAAGGGGACAGTGTGCTTTCTGTGGGGACTGCGAGCCATCGCTGCACATCCACTCCTGTGAGGTAGATGGTGACTGTACCACAGGAGAACACTATAGCATTTAATGAGCCCATCCTCCTCCTCCTCCTTCCCTCCGTCTGCAACCTCTTCATCTCTCCACATACATACTGTAGAAGCACTCACTCACACACTCTCTGCATGGGCAGGCATTTAGCCAATCATAGCACAGAGCTCAGTAGGAGCTTGCTAAATTCTGTCCATCTGGCACCGGAAAGCTCAGATAACATCCCTGACCAATGGCGGGCCTCTTATATTCCTCAGAAACAAGCTTCCAGTCACATTTCAATCACGTGTTACTATAACATACAACACTACTAAGTCCATCTCAAGAACTTCGCCTGAGCTCAGACTTGTTACTGTGAATCTTACATTGGAGAAAATTGAAATAAATTCCACTGTTCTCCATTTCATAGAGGCTAGAGTAGAGCTCAGCATCATCACCGCCTACTGGAATCATTGCATTCACTCCAAGACACTGTAAATGCCCCTGAAAAGTCGGCACAAGAAAGACATTGAAGCCATAACAGGTATCGCTGCAACAATTATCCATGAACACAGTATTGCCATCTGTAAAGGTGTATATGAGTGTATTAAAGTATAGTTTGTAACCAGGGGTGTTGAAGCCTGAGGTTGAACCCTGTCAGTCACACATGCACGGTAGGCCCATAGATGTGTGTGAGTGTGCGTGTGTGTGTGTGTGTGTATTTCAGAAAGGGCGGGTAGATGACCAAACGTTTGTGCCATGTGATATTGACCCGGTGAAGTTTAAAGCAACACCATTACCGTGTGTAACAGCTGTCACAAGTACACCACAGGCTACAGCGACTATCCTGCCTGCCTCTCTCTCTCTCTCTCTCTCCTCTGTCCATTTGTGTGTATCTCCCCCCTCTTCACATAATATCTTTGTGAGCAAGCAGTGGTTAATAAAGATTTGGGGTTCAGTGAATGAAACAGGCTTTGAGAGTGACTTCTTTCAGGTACTTCGGTCAGTCATGTTTCCAGTGTAGCTTTCAGGTAGTGCCACTAAAAGGAATATATCAGAAAACAATGGGAAATGGTTATCATAATGTCATAGGGACCATGTTTAAATGGATTGTTTTTCCAAAATCCAAAGTTTCAACTGGCCTTCTTTAAAGGCAGACATCTATCTAAAATGAAAAATAAAAGGCTTAATTCTCTTTAAATTAATAACACTTATACAGTATAATTACATTAAGTTAATGACAAATTATTAGATGTTTCAACTAAATATCGATTTGACGTTTTACAGTACTCGTTGGTTACTTTGCAGATTCAAATATTACATTCAAAATGTATGATCAGTGTATAAAATAAGACAAAGCAGCTCCATCATGATAAGCTACAACATTAAAAAAACTTCCTACAAGTTAATGCATCAGAAATAATTCAAAAACATAATATACATAATATAACATTTTCAAGGTTTTAGAGGTGTCATTTTGCACTATTTGAACTAGTATTTTATTTATTCTATTGAAATGTATTAAAGTATTTAAGTATTTTTACTTGTAAGAGTATTGTTACACTGTTATATCTATTTTTATTTAAGTAAAGAACCTTGGTCCTTCTCAAGTCCTCCTGTTACATGGTCTCAGTTAAATTACCATTTATGACCAGCTGGGGGAGACATAAGACAAGTTGTCTCAACTAAAGATCTCATTGGCCATGAAGTTTTGGCTGCAGTGAAGATTACATCACTACATGGCTGAGCATCATCCTCAATAATAAAGGAAAAAGGGTTAAGCAGAATCACAAGAGATATCAAAGGGGAAAGAGAGAGGGGAAATTTGGAAGAAATAGATGACAGAGGGAGGGATTCTTTGGATCAGCAGAGGAGGGGACGGCATGTAGGAACCCAGAACAGAAGGTGCAACTGGTGCGAGCTGAAATGATGGCAAAGGGACAAAACTGTTCTCTGCACACTTCCTTTCTCACAGTTTATCAGTCCCTCTCTCCTTTGATCCCAGTGTCCCATTTCTTTCTTCCCCCTTTCCCTCCATATCCTACCCTCTGCTCCATCCCTCTGTTCCTTTCCTTCTTCATCCTCTTCCAACCTTCCCTCCCTCCTTCTATCCTCCTCCTCTAGTTCCCACGCAGCACATGGGGCCAGCCGGGCTGCTATTGTCCAGGATATCCCCTCCTTGTTAATGGTTTCCTGTGCACACACAGAGGGCTGCTGAGAGAAACAAGCCGCCTCATCTGATACCAGGCATCACCACGTACTGCGAGTGCACACACACACACACACACACGCGGATAAAAACAAATGCAGGCATCAATAAGCAAACACACCCACGCATTCATACCCCACACACCCACGCTCTCAAACATGCTTGAACAAACACACATGCAAATGCATAACAAAGACGCTGATAAAGCCACAGGTGATTTATCGGAACTCTTTTATTACAGGGAAGTTGCCATTACCACCAGCAACAACTTTGAAAAAGCTGAGCAATCCGATTTGTCCGTGCTTGCGTTTGCTTTGTACAACCAGAAAATATATTGGTTCTGAGTGAGGTTTACCAGCAGACACCAAAATACCACTTGGAAAGCAGGAGTTAGTCTTTCTAAATGAAAGCAGGACTCAATCGCGTTGCCTCGTTTTACTGCGACTGCTGTCACGGAACTCCCTGTTGATAATTACAGACTGAGAATGCTGCCGCTTTGAACAGGTACAAAAAAAAAAAATAACTTGTAGACCAGGGGATAAAAATCTGCCAAGCATCAGTTACATAAGAAATGTGGTAAAGCTGGTAGAAACTGGTTAAACATATGTGAAGCCTCAACTGTTGAGAGGAAACATAACTTGAGGAAGCAAGCTTAAACAATGGAGCGCCATATGAATACCAGAGGTTGTGGGTGAATCACGGTTGAGTTTATTTCAACCAAGCTGGTGGCTAACTTCTGTTCCCAGTATTTAGTCAAACAAACACCTGGTTTCGGTTATTCCACACCATAAAATTCCCCCCTTTTTCACACACCCCTTTCTGTATGTAGCCAGGGCACCAACACTGGGTGTTTCAGCTCAGAGGGAAAACAAAAGGGTTTCACCCAGGAACTTGACAGGCGACTGCTTGGCCATCTGGAAAAGTCATTCCTGATAGGCTGACAACAGTGGGTGAAACTTCTAAAGATCAATCACAATAAATCACTCTTGCTGCTTTTTAGCCGTGGTCTCCCTCCTCACATTTTATTTTTTTCCTTCTATACAAAACACAATACATTAGCAAGAAAATACAAATCCTATAGCTAGGTGTATCCTCTGCAGGAACATCATAGAAAAAAAAGAAGAAAAAAAAGGTACTTTCTTAGCTGCGAAAATGAAAAGTCTTGTCCTTGAAAGTCCAGCTCAGCTGGGTAGTGAGTCGAGTCTCTATGTAGAGTGTGCTGAGGTTGTCACTTCAGTCAGAAAGCACCTATCTCCATACCCCAGGGTCTGTAGGGTTTGCCCACACTGGATGTTGGGGCTGGGGGGCTGATGGCGGTGGTGTGGGAGATGAGGGGGAAGGCGCTGAAGGGGAAGGGGAACGCCGAGAGGGAGGAGAGGAGAGGAGGGGAGAGCTTGGATGCTGGCGAGGGGACCAAGACAGGGTGAGGGACGGTGGTAGGAGCAGCTGTTGTGGGGGGAACCCGGATCGGGCCTTGATCCGAGTGGGGGGTGGCACTGCCGCTGCGCCTGCCTGGGATGTGAGTCTCCACAGTCGTTGACGATGATGAAGAAGAGGAGGAGGAAGAGGTGGATGAAGTGGATGTAGAAGACAGAGGAGTTTGTGGGCTGCTGGTGGCGCTGCGGGGTAAAGCTGCCAAAGGTGCGCCCTGTTGGTGCTGGAGGAGGAGAGGGTGGGTCAGGTGGGCAGGAGGGGATCCAAACGCAGAGCCCCACGCCAGGTGACTCAGGCCAGAGTGAGCCTCCCTTTGACTGGCATAGTTGTTCAGGTGGGAGACCAGACGGAGCCGCAGAGGGTCGGTGCTGTCCAAGCCCTCGATCATGCTCAGATAGCGGGCCGTCTCAGCCAGGCACTCCCTGAAACCCAGACCACGGTAGTCCATCGCCAGGGCATGGGCGTCAAAATAACCTGAAGGGAGGGCAAGAAGGCAGCAGATTAGTTAACACCTGAACTGCTCACTACGAAACACGTTTGTCCAGAATTGAGGGAGCAAGAATTGACAAACCTGCCAGACCAGTTTCAGTTTCTAATCTAGACTTATTATTATTATTTTTTTTTTTTTACTCGTGTGTTTTTGCTTTTTTTTGCCCCCAACAATGAGACACAAAATGATTCCATGTTCAGTGTTTTTGCCCTCTTAAGCATTTGAATGGGATTTCTTCAACAAGGGGAAACAGTGAACTGATCCCAGAACCTGCCTTTGCCTCCAGCAGCATGAAGCATCTTCAGATGGTCAACAGTCATCTGCAAAATCTCTGCTTTCTCCAGTTTGGCTGAGCCCTTCGGTGTGGGGGGGGGGGGGGGGGGGGACAACAACAGAAAGGCCCAATTAGATAAAAATCATAAAAAAAAAAAAAAGA